>JAULKJ010091011.1:0-15732 GCA_032355405.1 Rubia balearica | reverse complement strand
ACCAATCGCAATATTTGTTCCGCATTACTGCATTCTGCAGTGTGTTCTAACATGGCAGTTCTCTATCATACCATTAGTTCACAAATTGTCAACATAATTAATCCATGAGATGTATATCTGACTTTATAAATATCTCACAGGATATAATAATTTATATTTAGGGGCAAAAATTTACCAATTTTGACTTGAAAAAGTAAATGGACCAAAAAGTGGTAGGACGGAGCGAGTAGCTCTTAGTTCTTAAGAAAAAGACTTATAAAACATGAGAATTTTGTTGTTTAGAGATGTTTTGGAACTAACATGTAACGGTATTAGCTAATTGTAAATTATATGGTATCCTTGGGGTAACATGAGTATCGTAACCCCAGAAATATTGTATATTCCCTACTGGAAATTAGGTACATACGCACCGGTAAAAAATTCCTAGGATAGACTACCGATGTTAATGAAAATAATTGCACCGGTAGGCTACCTGTCTATCAAAATACCAGTGCATGTGACAAAATACGCACCACTATAAGTTGTACCGGTGCAGGAACACAAGTTACCGGTGTCCTTTAGCGGTGCTATTGAGATGTATTGCACCGAGAAGAATTACACCAGTGTTTGGATATGATGTTAGGATTTGGCGCCAAAAAAATTATTCATGCACCGGTAATTTGTATCACCAGTGACTATGTTTAAAAATGTGGGAATGAGGAATAATCTTAGCACCGGTACTGTTTAATGTCGGTGTATCAATAAATTTTTTATGAGAAAATGCATTTGCACCGGTATATTGCTTAAAATACCAGTGTAAAAAGTGTATTTAATGCTCGCCTACCACCTTTTTTTTGGTTAATTAAAATGGAAAATTGGGGATGATGAGTTCATTAATGGTTTTTTTGGGTTGATGAAAGCATTGAATGATCTACTATGAAGACCCTTAAAGGCACAAATTTTTTTAATATGTTGATGGATATTAATGATAGATATTGTTGGTTTTTGGTTTGTAGATATATATATATATATATATATATATATATATCTTGTGTGTTTCATCATGTTAAGGTGATTGGGGTATAATTGTTGATATTAGTTTTTCATTTGTTCTCAAGGTTGATGTAGTTAATGCTATGACTATTGATCGTCATATTGTAGGACATATTATGAACGTGGTAATTGTAATGTGGAATGGTGTATATGATGCATTATTGATCTTGCATAATTTGGATGTGGTAATGAAATTGTATTGTAATTAATTGTGTGGAATTTTGATTGTTGCACATTTATTAATGTGTAGAGGTGTATCGTGTCATCGAGAGGCGTAAGCATGTGTATGCCAACGTTAGTAGGGTGAGCGAAGAATATATTGGTTTTGTTGATGAGTTTTTGGAGCATGCTTTTAGGCTTGAGAAGCGAAGATTATGTCCTTGTCGTGATTGTAGAAATCTAAATCGTACTGACAATAAGGACATGTTGAGACTCCATTTGTACAGCATGGGGTTTACAAAAGATATGTGGTGTGGACGTTTCATGAAAAAAATTACCCCTGGAGGTGGTAGTTGGTAGTGAGGGAGAGTGTTTTGGAAATGCAAAATTGGATTACATGGGCGAAGAGGTAGTTGATGAATTTAGAGAGAAGCCGAGGTTTTGGCTAACTTTCTAGGTGACAAGGATAGACCATTGTATCCCGGTTGTAAGAAGAAAGACACGGTCATGTCATGTTTGATGGAGTTGTTTAATTTCAAAGGTGTTGGTTCATGGAGCAATACTAGCATGAATAAATTACTTAAGTTTCTGAATGAGAAGCTTCCGGATGGTAATGGATACCGGACAACATTTATGAGGTTAAGCGAATTTTGTGTCCGATGAGAATGAGGTATGAAAAGATACATGCTTGTCCGAACTATTGTGTCTTATATAGGGGTAACTTAAGGGATCAGATTGCTTTCCCTGTATGTAATGTGTCTCATTATAAGAAAAGTAGAATTGTGGCCATCGATGGAGAGCATGTTATGTCGGTGAGAATGAGGATGACCGCCAAATGTATGTGGTACCTTCTGATTATTTTGAGGCTGAAAAGGTTGTTTAATAATGCTAAGAATGAAAAGAAATTGACATGGTGCATGGATATGGGAGGTTCTAAAGATGATGATATGATTTGTCACCCGGCTGATGCAAACCAGTGGAAGAATTTTGATAAGATGCATCCGAAGTTTGCTTCCGAACCTAGAAATTTGAAAATGGCTTTGTGTACTGATGGTATAAACCTTTTTGGTAATATGTCCTCGAAACACAGTTCTTGGCCACTTATGCTTGCAATTTACAATCTCCCCCCATATTTGTAATGAAGAGGAAATATGTGTTGATTCCCACGATGATTTCAGGACCCAAACAATCTGGAAATGACATTGACTCTTATCTTGCCCCTTAGATAGAAGATTTGAAAGTGCTATGATCCAAGGACGCTTTGATGTTTGATGGTTTTCGTGGTAGGAGTTTACCTTGAAGGACATGCTTTTTTTGTACCATAAATGATTTCCCAGCATATGGTAACATTTATGGTTAAGTATTCAAGGGCCACAAGTTTGTAAGGATGAGACCGATTACCATCAGTTGAAAAATTGGCAGAAGACCGTGTATTTGGGTCACAAAAAATTCCTCCCGTTGAAGCACAAGTTGTGAGATAACACGATGGCATTCGTTAGTGGGAAGAAGAGGAGAAAGTCACTTAAACCATTGAATGGTGTGGCTATTCACAACAAGGTGAAGAAAATGAATATCGTTCTTGGTAAGAAGTTATCAAAGGTCGGTGTGGCTGTTGAGGGACCGTGGAAGAAAAGGTCAATTTTCTTTGATTTACCGTACTGGGAGAATTTAGAAGTTTGACATTGTTTGGATGCCATGCACATTGAAAACAATGTTTGTGAGAGTTTAATCGGCACGCTACTGGACATCTCTAGAAAGACTAGGGATAGTTTAAATGTGAGGAAAGATTCGGTGGAGCTTGGTATTCGGTTGAATCTGGCACCTGAGGTTAGAGGGAAGCGAACGCACCTGTCTCCCGTTCCTTACAATTTGTCAGTTGCTAAGAGAAGATCGGTGTGTGAGACCATTCATGGCATAAAGGTACCATCCGACTACTCTTCTAAGGTTGGCCGCTTTATGAATGATGAATTGTGTCTTATTTGAAATCACACGATTGTCATGTCCTTATACAACTTTTGCCAGTTGTGATTCGAGGTTGTTTGGAAAGGGAAGTTAGATTTTTTACTATGCACTTGTGTTTCTTCTTCAATTCGATATGCAGGAAGAATATAAGCAGGCAACAACTAGATGAACTGGAGCGGGAGGCTGTTGTAGTTTTATGTCATATGGAGAAGTACTCTCCCCTTCATTCTTTAACATCATGTCCATCTCATGATACATTTAATTAGGGAGGTACATACATGCGGACCTGTTGGGATGCATTCGATGTATCCATTTGAGCATCACATGGTTATTTTTAAGGGTTATGTTTGTAATCAAAGTTGGCCCGATGCGCCGATTGTTCAGAGGTATGTCACTGAGCAAACTATCGAGTACTGTACTTCCAACTTGGTTGGAAAAAGAGCGGTTGGTGTTCCCGGTGGACCACACTGCGACAGGCGGAATGAGACTCCATGGTCTAAGGGTACGCTTTATACACCCTTGAATGTTGAGTTGATGATAGTTCATCTGTACATTTTACGTTATAGTAGGGAGAGCGCAATATATGTTCAAGAGCATGTTTCCATGTTGGAAGAGATTCATCTATATTGGGCTTCGAATAAAATACAAGGTAGAATATTCTTCAAGGTTTGTTAATTGGTTTTACAAGTGGTGCAATGTGGAAAGGATGCCCAGTAGGCTACATGTATTTGCAAGAACACCAAACTACACCGTCAGACGATACCAAGGTTATGACATCAATGGCTTCAGTTTCTCAACATTGGAGAAGGATGAGAATAGCACGACACAAAACAATGGTGTTTATATTGAATTTGAATCCATGTGGCAGGCTAGCAAGAGAGACAAACATCCTGCTGTTTCTGTGATGACTTTTTATGAGGTGATGGCGGAAATTTGGGAGTTGGATTATGTAGAGTTCAAAGTTGTTATGTTCAAGTGTCGTTGGGTGGAACATGGTTATGGTGTTGTGCTTGAAAAGACCATGGGCTTTTTAAGCACAATACCGTAAGGCTTTACATCGGTGGACTTGAATCGTGTAGGATACGAAGATGCAAGTTCATCTTAACTGCCCATGCAAGACAGTTTTTTTATATCAAGGAGCCTTCCAGTGGGAAGTTCCATGTGGTTCTTTATGGGAAGAAGTTGTACTTTGAAAAGGAAATAGATCACCTAGTCATAATTGATAGTCCAGAGTTTCCATCAGTATTTCCTGGTTTGGAGGATGTCGGAGAAGCTGTGGTGGGACGGCGTTCTCATGGTGATAGGTTGTAGGTTGATGAGAGTGGTGAAATTGTGGGTGGGGACAATGTGCAAAAGCGGAAGAGATAGATAGTTATCCCCATGTAATTGGATTTCCTCTGACAGTTTTGTATAATACCCACCCCTTTATGTTGTGAACTATATGATATGATTGTGCTCCGCTCTTTGTTTTATAGTTTTGATTTTAAAGTATTTTTATGATCCATACATTTATTGGTCTCTAATCGTAGTTGAATGGAATAATATTTTTAAACCTAGTTTTAACATATGCAACACTAAAATAAAGAAATATCGGTGAAAAAAATAGGGGATATGCTCTATTTTATACACTAGGCACCAGTAAGTTTCATATACGTACCGATAAATATACTGGTGCTAGTTATTCAACCCAAAAAATGTAACTTTTATCTCAGGTCCAACCATTCAATAAAAGGGGCATTTAAAGCAGCCTAAAACAGCTGCTTAGTGTGACAATTTACACCGGTAATCTCCATATATGCACCGGTAGGCAAACAAATAATTTGGTCCCGGGTTCGACTATTTAATGTTATAGCCATTTAAAGTAGTCTTAAGCAACTGCTTGTGTATAAAACATACACCGGTATTGTATACATATGCACCGATACTTATACTGGTAATAGGTACTTAGGCAAAAAATTATAAATTTGCTCTCGGGTACTTTTTCTTAATTAATGGCCATTAAAAGAAGCCTGAAGTAGCTGCTTGAGGAAGTTTCTTACACTGGTATTTTATATAGATGCACCAGTATTTAACCGGTGCTAGCTACTTAGGAAATAAACCCGCTACTGTATGAGCTTATATACACCGGTATTTTTCATAAAATACCGGTGTAAGTCTGTCTAGGTTATTTAAACTATTTTTCAGGTTTAAAAAAACACAATTTCAACATCATAAGGAAGTACCTATCTCTCTCCCTCAAGCAATACCCAAGACGGTACGACAATTGACCAACAACGGAGCATATAGAAGAAGGTAAATCACCTCAACTTCCTTAAATATATGCTACAATTTTGTTTGGAATGTCTTCTCCATGCATATATGATTTCATATCATGATTAACTTGGGTCGCATGCAAGGTGTTTGATAAAATTCCTGAATGGGATTTCACGAAATGGCCCATAAAATCCAATTTGAAAAGGACACGCCATGCATCCTCTCCTTCTCAGCCAATTGTCTTGACGCAAAGTACCCGGACAGTAAATTTGTGTCCAAGGAGGCTATATTCGTACATGAATCATACAAAGGACGATGTCATCACTCAGAGAGATGAATAGAGACATAGCCTCCATTCGAACAAACAATCAGCATTCGTGGATGGAAATTTTTTTGCAAGACTCCGCCTACATTCAACCTCAGCATTGTAAGTGAAATCTATGCCAACTGGAGGTGCAGCCCGACCCTCAATGAGGTGTACTGTAGAGGCAAAATTGTGCCCCTCACACCAGAAGCTATAAAAATAATTTGTTCGGGTTGCCCAATGTTCCAAACGACGAAGACGAGTTCCTCGCACTCTATATTGACGGTGGCGACTCCTACTACCTACAAGATCCAATTGGGAAGGAGATCTTCGAGACATTAACTAGGCAAGGAAATGATATAGATGAGTTGGTATAACCTGGGTGGAGCAAAATTTTGAAAAAGACTCTGACTCCAGAAATGAATGGGCGGTATCCCTTTATGGCGTCAATAATAGACACAGTAACAATTAACACGTAAGTCCACAAACATCGGCTCACCCACTTGTACGCAATAAATAAGAAACTTTGATGGAATCTTGATCATCGAATCTCATGCATTTTGAGGGAAGAATTTGCATAAGATGAGGGCATACGCTTTCTGCAGTATCATCTCCTCCCTCTGTTCGAGAAAGGGAGTCACTCCTCATCCCCCTGACATTTATGGGAAACCAATGGGTAAGATTTGAGTGGATTCTTTCTACAAACTACCGATTAACATAGTAGTCCCGTCCATTGAATTCATAGTCACTGCCTTGGAGGTCGGTGTACAGAACTTTCTTGAAGAAGCCAAGTATCAGAGATCTTGGTGCTACCACATGGCCAAGGTTTTTATCTATCAATTTCTTGATGTAATGGTAGCCGTTGGAGATTTCCCAACCAACCGCAATTGTGATGTGGAGAATATGGATTTGGATACAAGTACCCGTGACGGGGATGAAACAGCAGAACATGATGATCTGGAACCATTTTCTAGTTGCTATATGTGAAAATGATGTATTAGTTGGTCAAACTTTGAATTTTGTACCACCCCAGCATTTTATTACCTTAGACTGTGTTAAACTGGCTTACTTATTAGAAATCAAATCATTCGGCCTAAATTATTTTTCATGCTAAGGATGAATTAAGAATTTATAACGTTTGGTTTTTTTTATATGTTATATAGCTTAAATGGGTAATGTTAGGCTTTTCGGGTTAAATTACCTTACAAACACACAAATTATCTCTAAAACATGTAATAGAACTTCAACATAGGTCATTACCATGTATGAAACTTTCATTATATGACACATGTGGTTGGAATAAAAAAATTGTACAATTCAGAGCTATGGAGGTTGCCCTATTAAATTTTGGGGCCATAGTGCAAATCTTAGTAATCTAGTGCAAACAATCAATGTTGATTTTTGAGGTCATTCTATACACCCGTTGGAGGCGGAAATGCATGGTCGTGATCTTATTGTATTGAATTGCATTTTAGTGCCGCCAATTTTTAATTTCGATGCTTCCAAGATTCATGGAGGGATTAAAGTGCAAAGAATAAAAAAGTTTACTCGTACATCGAAATTGAAATCCGCTTGAACTGGATGGTACTCCAAACATCCCGGATGTAATTCCAAACTACACGAATGAGGAAATGGACGGGTTCAGCCCCAAAAGTAATGTCGGAAGATATTCGAATTCTACATTATAACTTTGAAGAAAACCATTACCGGTTATTCTAAAACATATACTAGCGCTTTCAGAGATTTTACCGCCGGGACACAAATAATTTACAATTTATATTTAAGGCTAGAATATTAAATTTATTTTTTTTAATTTACGGAAAGTATCGTAAACACATCTCATGGTTGGAGGACCTAATTGCAATAAATGAAGATCAACAAGTTGTAAAGTCTAATTAACCTTGAATGTCCAACTATTCAACTTATATAGTATGGTGTATTATAAAGTCCTATTCGGATCCATGGATTAGGGGTCGACGGGGTGACTGTAACTGTTCGGGGTCATAGTGAAAATTTTACTAAATATATGAATACATATTAATTTTATGTTATGGGGCTTATACTTTGTCCAAATAAGGTCTAAAAACCTAATTGAATGTCTAATCAAATCAAGAAAGCATCAATTTATCAAATTAGAGAGCCCAAAAAAATTATGTGAAAGGTAAATGTAAAAACAAAATGTAGCATGGACAACATACACAGGCACACACCAGTAGCATATTTGAAAAATACCGGTGCATAGTTCTAAATTGATAGCGGGGAACATTGAAAATTTGAATTTTTGTGTCCGAAAAAGTTTGGAATTTATTTACACCGGTACTTTAATCACTAGCATCGGTAAATGTACTGGTGCTAGGTACTTGGTGAAATTTTTTTAAACTTGCTCTCGAGATGGACAACATTTGCAAAAAAAGGATTTAAAGCAATCTCTGGCAGCTTCTTTTTATCTTTCTTACACCGCTAAAAATTAAGTTATATTTGCCCTGTATTTATACCACCGGTGCTAGGTACTTAGTTAAAATTTTAAATGTTTGTTATCAGGTTCAAGAAATGGAATTAAAGCAACGGAGAGTAGTTGTTTTAATAACCATCTGTACATCGATATTTCACCTTTTGCACCGGTATTTTTACCTGTGCTAGCTCCTTAGAAACATTTCAGTTGTCAAAACTTTCTTCATTAACACATACGCACCGATATACTCAAATTTACCTGTGTAAAAATCCCGGGTATATAAAAAAACTGAAGTTGAAACATACATAACCGAGCCCTCATTCAATACACCTCTTCCCATCCAATCCTCCCTTCAATTTCCATCAAAATTAACCACCATAACTCCTGATCGATCACCATAACTTCCCATAACTCCCCAACCCTCACTATCCTTTGCTATAAGAGGTTGAAGAGTACATAGTTTTCCACAACCATTTATAGCTTACAACCCCCTTTCACATAGTGGGAAAATTTACGGATTCAAGTAGAGAAACCTCACCAAACTCGTTGCATCTCTGAAATTAAGTCATCTAGGTATACTTTTCAATGGTTTGAAATCTTAAATTTTGATTAGGAATCAATACTATTGTTATGCTTAACACATGTTCAAAAAAATGCCTCGAAGACAAAAAAACATGTTTGTCAAAATGCCTCCATTGGAAAAAACATGTTTGAGCAAATGTGATATAGTGTGGTATGATTATGCTTCATTTGTGATATATGATATTTTTGGAAATTTATTTGAGTATTATTCAAGTCGTTGGTGTTTGAGGTGTAGAACTATGTTGGTGGTGTTGTTGTTCGAGTTAGTTCAAGGGAGCTCTATGTGTCGTATCGAGGATGTACTTTGATATGGAAGGCATTGTGTGAGTGTACTTTACAGAAAAGGGTTTTTATTGTCTATATTGTATCAATGGCGTACTTCTTGTAGTGTGAAGGTCTTTGTTTTTGTTGTTCATGTTGTATGAAAGGCTTACTTTTTCTTCTCTACTCTATTATTGTAAATGCTGCCTAAATGGAGGGAGTTAACCACGAAGAGGAAGTGACCAGGACTACAAAATAAGGAGGATGTTATCTTGGTAAGGTAGATGTGGCTGAACAAGAACCGCCACACAAAAGGATTCCATTGCACATAGAGCTTGAGAAGAAAGGAACACCCGAACATCAATCAAGAAAGGAAGACAATGAGGAATTGTCTATTGATGAAATTGGGAATGAAGGGAATGAAGGGAATGTTCAGAGAAATGATGCCGGGGGGGAGCGGGGGTGGACCGACCCCCCAGTTGCCAAGGGAGCTGCAAATAGCACCCTCAGAGAAAGAAAAGTGAATAAAGAGGACAACGAATTGTCTAAGGCTGGGGGGAAATCTGGTGAGGGATTCGACAAGTTTGAGATTAATAGTTAGTGCAGGCAGCGTAGAACTGCTGCGTGTCAATCCATCATGCTGGCAAACGAGAGCAATCCCGTCCCTGTTGGTTTTAATTTTTGTGAGGAAGAAGTGGTTTGCACAAAGAACTGGACAGTGTGGTCGGCTTACGGAAATTATGCCTTCCGGTGCCGCATCAAATTTGGATCCCGGGAACACTGGAGCGATGTCCCTGCTGATGTAAAGGAAGAGTCGTGAAAGGATGTATTGGCAAGCTCATCAAGACTTTTAGGACTATTTTTTTACTTCTTCAATTATGAACACATTATTAATGTCTCCCTGTACATTTGTTTCAATGCAAGCAAGATTCAAAATTGAAAAAAGTTTGACCGAAAGTCAAACTTAAATATTGAAGAAGGATGTTTACAAGAATATAAGAGACCAACAATGGAGCTGGAAAATAAAGGTGGAAAACAAATACATACATGATGTGGATAGTGGAAACAATAAATCAAATGTTAAACCATGAAAGAAGTATAAGTGGATGGATGAGGAAGAGTGCCATTTGTTTGAGCAAAGGCGTCAGACCCTCGAATTTCAGGTATGATTTACTACAATTAATAGTAGGAAACTATCTTACTCATCACTTGCGTTACTGTCTATATTTAAAAAAAATTAATGATAACCCAATCCCTCCCCTTAGCGATTCGAGAAACGGCAATTGAGCCAGCATCAACCAAGGATTACACCCACCACACTAGGAGATCGATATGTCCTTGAGAAACTTGTTGAGCAACTTAAGGAAAATGAGAGAAAGAAGTTTTCCGATCAAGGCTTTACTAAAGAGGAGATTGATAAACAACTATGTCAAAAGGAATTCAAACCGGACAGATCGCTTATTTACCTGGAGGCGAACAAGGACAAGAAGAGGAAATACACCTCAAAAGAGGTTCATAAAATTGCTGAGGATGTTGTAAGTTCTTTCAATTGCTTGCACGTAAATTAATTTCTATATATTGTTTCTCTATTTTTCATATATAAATTTGAATTTCCATATCGATACAATTGATAATGAAAGAGGGGAAGGAACGAGGGACGTTGATATTGCATCCGGGTGAGAACATTCTCGTAAACACTACAAACAAGAAGGATCACCTAGGCAGGTACATGGGGACTCAGAGTGGTCTACCCATATCAGTGGTTGTTCCTCATCTAACCCCCAGCAAGTGCAGTAGTAGTTTCTCAAGCAAGAAAACCCCACAGAAGAGAACATCCAATGATCAACCGGTCGTTAAGGCCATGGTGTCATACCTTGAGCAGCTATTCAAGGTTCTCGCTGCTACAGGCGTTGTTGAAATCCCATTCGGGCTTGATGATCCAAAGAAATTCATTGAGAAGACTTTGTTGTAGGTGCTTCGAAGTCTGATGGAGAGCCCAACGATGGAAAAGGTGATGAGGAGGTATGTCTACATAAATAAATACATTTTCTTTATAAAAAATTTCACATCTCAAAATATATAATATAAGAGTTGACATTTTCCTCAACTATCTAACAGCAGGATGAAGAAGATGTAACGTTGTACAACAAACACATTGCCGGTAAGAAGATCATGGTTCCACATGGGTTGCGAAAAATCCCTCGTTGTCAGCATAGGCAACAAGGTGGTGTGGCTCGCATAAGAGTTTGCTAGCCAATCTACCATCCTAAGGTGAGAGTGCCTTCAGCCGACCACCAATTCCATAATGTTGGAGATGGATAACGTGATAGATTGGCTCGCCTCTTTGATAGGAAATGGAGACGAGCAACCCAGTGACAACGAAGATACCTACAAGGAATTGGACGACGACGAAGAGTACATTCAGATTCTCACCGATGATGAGGTACATTCTTCTTACACCTTCACTATCATTTTTACACAACATACAATTACAAGTGCTGCAGTTAACAAATAATATTAATGAATTTTGTAACAGGGTAAAACCGGTCATCTTCCGGCAAACGATCCCACTCAAGCACCAATTACCGGCCGTCAACGAGAGTACAAATCGTCAAAAGCCACCAAAACATGTCCTTTACTATACCACAACCATAAGATTTTCGTTGCCTATAACAAAAAATTTCTAGTTATACAAAATTGCATTTCATATAACTTCGACCCCAGGGTTTCATAATAGCCGAAACTTGAAAGATTTCCCACTTATAGAGGGATTCATCGTGGATAGAAATGAGGTTATACAATAAAAGATAAAGAACAAGAACTGTATGTTCTTCCCAGTTTTTCGACCGCCGACCTTTGCAGTCAAGTGAACCAACAGTGTGGGCATAAATGTACTGGTCGAGTTCGGCAACAAGCTCGAAAACTACAACTCGATGACCTAGATTGATAATGCACAAATAGATGTGTGGATGGGGTGAGTTAAGAAACTTACATCCTTACTTGTATTTTTAATCAATTAAGATTCAATTTGATAATTGTTCTTACTCTAACAGGCACCTCTGGGAGAAAGTCTATAAAACTAATGCAGATCGCATCCAATTCTACCCTTCAAGCACGGGAAACTCGACTGACATCGACAGGGAGGTCAAAAATCATTTTGAAAATATCTGGAATACAATGAAGCAAACAGAAGCTCAGTTCTACATTGTTCCCTACATCAGAATGTAAGGCTTTTTCCTGGGTTTATCAATTACATTTTTACGTGTCATTTTCCTGCAGGCTGCAATGATCATTAGTACCTCATCATTATCCATCCTAGCACGGATAAGGTTTTACATTGGACACACTGTCAAGGGGTATCAAACCAACCAACTTGATCTAAAATTGGGTGCTTTCCAGGTATTAGAATCAATTAAATGATAATGCATTAATGTATTATACTCAAAGAACTTAACTATTTCATTTACTTTCATTAAAGGCTTGCTTGCACATACCAAATGGAGAAGAGAAACACGGAACCAAAATACGACTACACGTGGAAAATCAAGAATATAAAAATAAGTTATTAAATCCTAAACATCCATTTCAGCAACATCATTTACTAACTTAATAAAATAGTGACGAATTATTTCATTTCCGTGCAGTACCGAACTCAGTTTGGTTCTTGGCAATGCGGGTACTCTGTCATGCTCTTCATGGAAGAATCCCAGAGAGCTAAGGGTCGTACCATGTTTACGAAATTCAGGGTGTCATCGAGAAATGGTGCGGGGCTTGGATCAATGAGTACTAGCAACATGCGAATACTTTGTTGCAACTGCTCGACGATATGAACGATATAATAGGTTTACTAATGAATTTTTGTGGTTGGTGATATTGAATTTGTGTTGTTGGTGTTTGGTGGTAGTGAACATGTGTGATTTTTTAAATTTATTTACATTCATGGTGATGATACATTCAGATAAATTCGTGTCTTCAACATCTATATTATCATAACTTCATACTTTCTTAAATTTTCTTGGGTTAAATTTATAATAGTTTCGATTCAAATATTTCTGGCTGTAAATGCCTCAGAAATGATCCGGGAAGAGCCCACTAGAAAACAAATGGGCCATTACAAAATTTTAATTAGACTTACACCGGTAAAAGTAATATATATCGGTGTAAGGAAAAATATATCAAGGTTTCACATATTAATACCGGTGTAGTTGATATACACTGGTGTAAGGATACCCGGTTTCAATCAATAATTACAAAATATTATAGATCGGTATTCATAACTATACCGGTGCAATTGTGGTTGTGCCCCCTCAGGCATATAAAAAATATGTACACCGGTATCAAACATTTGCGGTGTCTAAATTATACATCGATTTTTTATTTCCTACCGGTGCATAAGAGAACCTACACCGTTATGAATTACCAGTGCATTTGTAACCACCACACACACCACTATACTTACTTACTGGTATTTTGGGGGGTCAAATTACGGGTGCTATTGCAAAAAATACAGATACTAATGACCCCGTTCTGCGGTAGTGATTTCATATTTATAAGAATGTGCATTTATTTATGTGATATTGTGCATTGTATAAATTCATTCTGATTATTATATAAATATTAAATGCACAAATAATAGTATTTAAATACACATTTTACATGTTTACAACTCATATTCATGGTCATGGTAGTCCTGGGGTGAATTGTTAGCTAATCTATTTAGTGCATATCAAATGAACAGGATTTCCTTATAAATTTACAGGTTTCTTAGTTACGTTGTGTGCGTTGGCGTATCATTTGCATCTTAATCAACTTTTCAACTGAGATGAGTTGAAGAGAGAACATCTAAAATTCTAGAAAATTGTTGAGAGCTTCCGTCTAAAATTTTCAACATTTTCCCATGAACGTACTCCGTATTACTTTTATCGGGTTCTTGCACAATTAAAATTTTACTTTCATATCATTGAAGAAAAAAAAGTTTTAGACATGCAACAAATTATTTTTAAATCCCTAATACTGGATTAAGAACTGCCATTAATTATTTCCGATTAATATATATATATATATATACTCCCTCCGTCCCAGAGAAATTGATACAATTGCTTTTGGATCGGTATTTTATGCAAGACGGGGTGGAGGTGTTGATGGGAAATAAAGGAGGGTATTTTGGTAATAGAATAGTTGACCATTAGATTCAATTAACCTTTTGAGGGATAATATAGTAAATGTATAACTTCATTTTTTGCCACTTTAGCTAAGAATTGAACTGTAGCAATTTCTGTGGGACGGACGAAAATAGAAATTGTGCTAATTTCTCTGGGACGGAGGGAGTATTAAATTATATTTCCTTTTCCTTTTCCGTATAGGTCTTTTGTACCTCTATATAATGTACCCCGGATCATGAATACATTCACACATTATTTTCATTATTTTCTACACCTTCCAAAAATAGTTCAACTATCACCAACGTGTAAGACACTATAAGATTCCCCAAACGTGCATATTGTTTAAGAAAATTGATATCATTAATTGGCTGGATCCTTGCCTCCAGTATAATCTATCTGAAAACGGATATAGATAGAAAGATTTCACATAAATTAAGAAAAATTTATTTATGCTTTAAATACGACACATGCAAACTCTCCTTTCCATTCGAGTACAAGCCTTTCGGATTTTTGCACCGGATGCATGGATCCACAAATTTTGGAAATTCATGGTTCACATCATGCAATGAAAAATCACAATAATTTTCAATGAAAATTGTATATATATATATATATCACTTTTTCGGTGAAATTATTATTAAACATACGGTAGCTACAATATACGAAAACACACACACGCACGCATGCGCACACACACGCATGCACACACACACGCATGTACACACACATGCACACACACATATGCATATATATGAAGGGTGGGTTCAGGTTAGAACACCCCCTTAATGTGAGAACACCCATTTATGTGAGAACAAATCTGAGCCATTAAATAATTTAATCTGATGGTTATTGTGGTCAAATAAAAAATGGGGAGATTAAACTTGCGGGTCACATTTTTGGATTATAAGCCTAACAATCGGGTTATAAGTATAATTTCGGATCCTGTTCATTGTTTTTGGATATTTTCCTCTGGAAACATTCATACTCTCCACCATTCCACTCGTTTCTGGAAGGCTTCTGGCACCACTTGAAATGAATCCCACTATTCCGACCAAATTTCTTAATTACGGGTGCCCGATAAACCTCGCTCGGCAGCAGACTGTTCCCTCCCATCGACAAAAATCAATGGTGGGCTTTCCAATCGATGATCTTGTACGTCACCGAGGCAGAAAATCGTCACTGGAGTAGAACAACATGAGTTGCGATGACGGGTTTTGCTTCCATAAAAAAATTCTTTAGGTATAATTGTGTATGGAGTTATTTTGACAAGAGGGTTTTGTGAAAATGCAACTGTACTTGCAGCTCTGGTAAGTTTCTACTATAGAATTAGTTGTTTAGACTGCATGTCAGCTGCTTGATGGAATGCCTAAACCAGATGTGGTTGCCTGTAATGCATTCATTTCTGGTTTTTGTTTGAGTAGATATGATGAAGAGGTTCTTGGAGTTTTTTCAGAGGTAATGGTTGTGGGTTTGAGGCCAAGTGTGAGCACTTTGGCTAGTGTAATTCTTGTTTGCTCGCGGTTGGGCTTTCTTGATGCAGGTAAATCTATGCATGGATTACTGAT
>JAULKJ010090908.1:0-15732 GCA_032355405.1 Rubia balearica | reverse complement strand
TAGTTATTGTTGTAGGCTAGTTAAGTTTGATGTCAACTCCACATATTGTACCCGTTGTTGGGCGATTTTCTAAACACATTTGAATGATTATGCAAAAAAAAAAGGTTCAAAATGAACCCATTGTTTTCCTAAAATATTTCTATTTTTATATTTATAACCTATTACATTAGCTCGTAAAAAATGGACGAAATAGTATTCCCTCCGTCCCAACCATTTTTGCACATTTTTGGTCAATTTTCTCAAAACTCGTTTGACCATGAATTTCAATTAGTTTATAAGTATCAATGTCATCATGTGACATATTATTAGATTCTTTGCTTCATGCATTTTTTAAATATTAAATTTTAACACACTACTTTTAAACGTAACTAAAGTTATCGGTGATCAATCATATCTCGATCGAGAAAGTTGACAAACAAATATTAAAAAATGACTGAGGCAAATGGATGGATTAGTAAGTTTTGGCTATGTTGTAGACATTTTGGTTTTAGAAGATTGACAAGGGAAAGATACAGTATGAGTCAATAATTAGTGAGAGAGAGAGTGCCCGCAAAGGCACGTAGGACACTCTCCTACGCGTTTGATTGTTGCGTTTCATTATTCACATTATTGCTATGGACCGGGGACGGGTACCCCTTTCATTATTATTCTTATTCTTATTCTCTTTAATCAAATGTTTTCAATTTTCTTTTAAAGGAGAGCTTATAATTTATACCATAAACTACCCCTTTTCATTATTATTCACTTTAATCAAATGTTTTCAATTTTCTTTTTAATGCAGAGCTTATAATTCATAGCATAAACTTCGTAGGCTATGTCATGTTGAGCTTATTTGGTATTGAATTTAATTTATAAGTGATGAATTTAGTTTATTATGGTTGAATTTAATTTATTGGTGTTGAACTGAGTTTATTGGTGTTGAATTAAATTTTTTTGTAGTTAATTTTTTCAAAAAAGAAAAAGAATGACTTTCAAAATGATGTTGTACTCGTAACATATTTTATTTTTAGACTTATTACTCAACCAGTGACTGTTGAGAAGCCAAATAAATATTTATTTATTAATTTTTTCTTTCAATCCGAGTTTATTGGTGATGAATTTTGTTTATCTGTACTGAATTTAGTTTATTGATACTGAGTTTAGTTTATTAGTGCTGAATTTAGTTTATTGATGCTGAAATGTGCTGAAATTAAACCCTACTGGACAAGGCCTTATCATACAGACGTATGGAAGAGCCAATTTAGTATTTTCAAAGATGTAGAGATTTTTCTTTTTAATTTAAACACTTTATTTTAAAATTTAAATATGGTACATTATAAGTTATATATGTAAATATTGTACCACTCTCTTTGTTTTACTATGGTTTAGATTGTTTGTAAAATGATGGTGAAAATTGTAATTTTCAAAGTAAAAGTTGCGTGACTTTTCTGTTTTCTTATTGATGTTTTATGTGTTTCAAGTTGAGACTCATATTAATTCTATTTAGTGTATTTTTCCGCGCAAGAGGAAATAGAGGGAAAGATAGTGTTTGAGTTATTTGTGCACGAAGGACCTTATAGTTTTAGAGGCTCTTTTAAGATTAATCCCGAACTAAAAAAATGGAATAAGAAAAACTTTCATTACCCAAAATCAAACATTACATAGCGATCAAATAATCCAGCTATCCCATATCTCACCTCATCTGTACATTTTATATTATCAATCTAGCACATTTCTCTCTCAGTTTTGGATTCATCCAAGTTCTATAGACTATACAATCTATAATATTATCACATATATATATATATATATATATATTGAATCCCAGAATTTCTCTATCAAAACTCTTTTCATTTCTCCACTTCCAGATTGCATATATTACCTCAGCAGTTGCCGTTTTCAGATAGAACACTCTTTATCAGTTGAACTCTACACGCGTAACTAAGCAATCATGAACTCCAATGTTTTATCATCTCCACCATTTTATCAATCAGTGACTGACACTTATGGATTGACAGTCTTGTGCTAGAACCCCACTTCGTAACATTCTGCTTAAGATCTTCAAGCCCAATACCGTATTATGCGTGTTGCTCGGCCCGTTTGCCTTGTACAAGCACACTTTTATTTTTTATTTTAAATATTCTTAATGGGCAAAGTCTTGAGAAATATTATATTTAATTAGAATAATAAAAAGATAAAATGTTTCAGTTGGGATATTAAAATTTTATTATACAATATGCAATAGTTATAAAGTAGGGTTAAATGCTTTTCTAACTCTACCTTTAGGTTGAAAGTGCCAATATAACCCTGTAAAATAAGAAAGTGCCAAAATAACCCTAACTTTATGAGGTATGTGTCAATCTAACCCTGGAAGTCATTGACTCCAAACGTCAACATTGGAATTGACTGGATTTTAAGGGGGAAAATGGATTAGACTCGTATTTCTTTATTTTTACTTCATGGGTAAATTCGTCATGTTCTTAAAATATAACCTTAATTATTGAAATCAATGGCTTCCAGGGTTAGATTGACACATACATCACGGTGTTATTTTGACACTTTTTTCATTTTGCAGAGTTATATTGACACTTTCAGCATAAAAGTAGGGTTGTTTTAGCACTTTACCTTAAAAATAATATTATTTGTGCTCTTTATATCTATTGTAAAAAAATATTTAAAAAGGGAATTACACGTGTACGGTGTATAACCTTCGGTATCTCCAAACATCTGTCCAACATCCTACGATTCGATGGTACTAGAAGAAAACACCTTTCTCACGAAAATACTGCTCAAGCAAAAAACCACCGAAAAACCCTAGCATCCCACAGTTACAATGAAGAAATCTGTTGATAAAGGTACAATCTTTTTGTTGTCCTGTGTATCCATTTATGTGCATATTAATAGAGCGTATACTAAAAGTTGATTTTGATTCAAGGAAAGAGCAAGGTTCTGCTGGAGTTGGATTCTGCGTCCTCTATAGAATCCAAGCTTCTATTCTGCAAATCTGATGATGTTCTCAAGCCCCGTTTAGCTAAGAAACCTAGTACGTGTGTGGTTCCTGAGAGCGATGTAATGGGGAGAGTGAAGAACTTTCTGGGGGTTATGGCAGAAGCTAATAAAAAGCTACAAGCTGATGCTGGGGAGGATGCCGAGAAGTATGATATTGAGAGGCTTAATGGGGATGAGCCTGAATTGATTGAGATGGATTTGATGCTGGGTATTGCTGATCTTCATACTCCGGAAGCTGTTGCCGTTGCTGAATCTGCTTTGGCTGGCCATCACCCAACTCTTTCATTTGGTGGCTCTGACAGTAGTGATGATGATGATGATGATGACGACGATGATGACAGTAGCAGTGATGGGGATGTTGGTGGTGGCAATGGAGAAAAGAGGCCTGCTCCTGAAAGTTCTAGTAAAGCAGTGAGGAAAGTGCCTTCGAAAAAACGACCGAAGATTGTTGAGCTTTCATAAGTAGCAGAGTAGGTTACAATGCTGCTAGTGGAAGTCTTATGAATTTGCTGTTGTTACTGGAGTAATGTTACAATTCTGGTGGTGTGTTAGCCTTAAACTCACACTATCCTTGCAATTGTGTGCTTTCCCTGGTGGTTTTGGTTGCTTTCGATAAATGTCTTTTTAATTAGATGTGATACCCTGAACTTGTAGAATTGACTTGGCAGCTTAGTGAATTCTGCTCAGCTTGCTTTTCTTTACTGCTTTAAAAGAAGTTTTTCAGTGTTGCTACATTACTGTAAAAAAATTATGTGGCTTTAAGTGGCTTACAATTTTTCCCTTGAACCATCATTGGTGGTGGATGATAAATTCCATTTGTGATGGACTGAGGGAGACTTATCAGCCTGTGGTCATGTGCTTTTCATTGAGGAAGACCTTTCGTTGATTCTAATGCTTGTAGTAACCTGCAGCTGGTCATTAAATTGAAGCATTTGAAAAGCCCTGAGTGTTATGCTGTGAACTTAGCTCTATCTGATAATAGGTCGAGGGGTGAGGGTGGGAAACTCTGGTTGCAGGGAAGATGGGAAACCTTAGATATTCATTTAATAGCTTAGTGTGGACTAAGATATGTAGAAATGCGATTGAGTTTTGTACCTTCTGATAAATTTGTGTACCATTTATATAATTGATTAGTACTAGGCGTCTCCAGCCTGCATGGTGTTACTTGTAGCTCTCCTCTCTGTCCTTTTTGTTTTGGTGGTGCTTAAAGATCTTTGATTTTTTCCCCCTTTTAATGGTAAGAAAGGGTTGAGTTTAGTATGGTAGATGTTGACGAAATTGTTGATTGGAAGGTTTGCTGCTGCAACAATGGTGTTCAACCTTGTTTACAGGTATGTGAATCAATTCGAGAGATTGTGTTTGTGAATTGTTGGTTGAACTACTTAAATATAAGTCATATGTAGCTCCAAGTAAATGATCAGAGGCTGTGGTGTGGGCATATAATAATTGGGAACAAGTTTTTTGCTAGTTATTACCAGGTTTCGACATATCCTGCTATCTTCCATATCTTGGTTTCAACATACAGAAATAAACGTAAATTCTTCTTGTTGGTGTATTTGTGTAGAGGTTCTGAGTTGTGTCGAATAATCAGCTTAAAGAGAATCACTTGTTCCTAAGCTCGAGTGTTATCTAGTTGCAGTTTACCAAAAAAAACAAAACGTGCGGAAAAACTACTCCGTCTCTCCTCGTCTCTGCGGGATCTTCCTTGGACCATCAGGGCGGTGAATTTGATTTATCAACAGAAGAAGTGGTATCTGTTTTCGGAAATCCCATACTTGCTCTTGGATTTGAATCTTGGATAATTCATGGATAAATTAGTTCCGACTTCCCAGGTTGACACATTTCAACTATTTTGCAGTCTTGGTGAATAGGAAAAATGGATGGTAACGAGGTCCCCAGCGTGAAGAAGTGGGCTGTGGGGTACCCAGTGTACATCAATTCAAAGAAGAGAATATTGGAGGGAAGACGGATTTGCATCACTCAAGCATGTGAAAACCCCACATGTGTTGAAATTAAAGATTCCTGTTCTCACCTCAAACTCCCCAGTGCTATTGAGGTCTTATTTTATTTTTTTTCTGTTCTACGTTATCTGAGATATAATTCATAATTGTTGTCCATACCTTTTTGTTTTTGTGATGTGATCTGACTATTTTGTGACTTGAATAGGAGGACAAGGCTTATCCTCGCAATTTTATGCAAAGAGGACGAGTGAGGGTTTTGTTGAAAAGGGAAGATGGCAGTCTGTACAATCCACACATTGCTAACAGTGAGTCTAAGTTCAACCTTTTTAGCTTTTGTACAGCTATTGCTCTAGGGATCGAGATCGACATTGCATCATATTGCATTTGGTATTCTTTCTGATAAGCTATTGCTGTTATATGGTTTCAATCTTTTGAGCATCTGTCGAAAACGTTTCAACTCTTTCTTGGATTGTAGTGCTTTAAGGAAGAGTTGGTCCCCCAAACTAGAGGTGAACAAGAAAAAAAATAAAATTTTCAGAGAGGGAGTGGGAGAGGCAGAGCAATTGAATACACTGTAGTCATAGAGATATATCCTTATTCGTAAGCTGTAGTTTTGTCCTTAATTAATAGAAGTAGGGATCAAGCCTTTATTTATCCCTTTCAAAAGCACACACTTGTTTATCAATGATAATTGAGCACATCCCAATGTTTGAGGGCTTCCGGTGTCCTTATTTTCTCCCCGCTATGTTACATGGACTCTGATCTGTATGTCTGTTAGTGGTGAATACATAATAGTTTTTGTTTTTGTTTAAGAGCGTTTAGAATGACTGTAGGAGCAATATAAATTAATATGGAGTGAATGGGTAGTATTGAAAAAGATACCATGAACCTGATATGTGAATCCTAATGTGATATGCCTCTTAAAATACGGACGAAAAGAATCCAAAGCAGTGGGATGCTCAGAGCAATATTTTTTGTGTTACAAATGCTGAACCTTTGAGTGTTCTTCCCCTGCAAAATTATTGGTATATTAGCATCGAGTATTTTCTTTTTTTTAAGATAAAGGTTACATGGATTCAAATGTTTTTGCACGAGTTTGTTCTTTATCCTTTATGTATCGTGAGGTGCATGCCAAACATCTTTTGCCACTTGAGGTCATGCCAGTCACTATAGCTTTAGATGATGACGCAATCATCCTAGTCTTTTATATGTGATTGTACATCCTTCATTTTTCTCCTGCTGTTTTCTCTGGATATTTCTTGTCTCAGTCCTTTGCTTCTAAAGATTAGGCTTTGGGTGGAATGGTAATTGATGTGAGTCTAGGCTTTAAGTCAAATGTAATAGTTTTCTCAAATACTGTGATGAAGAATTTGGGGATTTGGTTATATTTCTCAAGTTTAGCAATGGAAAGGCTTTAAGTCAAATGTAATAGTTTTCTCAACTACTGTGATGAAGAATTTGAGGACTTGAGTAATAATTCTCAAGTTTAGCAATGGAAATCTACAATATGTGAATATTTTGCTTTAACTTGGGCTGACATCGATCACTATATGATCTTGGTTTGCTGAAAAATGTTCTGCTGAGCAATGTACTGATTCTATTGACATTAGTGAAATAAGAGTCACGCTGGTTCAGTAACTCTATCTAATGGTGGCGTGGAAGTATGAACAGACATTTGAATGGATGGTCATTTTTCCTCATGTTTTTAGAATCTGATGAAGACGGCTGAACTATTGAGTGTCGATTCTTATATTATTTTAAAATGAAATGTTGGATCTCATTAATTTTAATTGTTGATTTTTGACAAATTAAATAGGGAAACAGCTTATGCTCCACGTTGCCGAGTTAGTCCCCCGACATTCAGGAAGAACAAAGAAGCCGGAGCCTGCATCGTAATCTGCAGCAGGTCCTTCAAAGCCCGGGAAGGGTGGGAGGAAAAGGAGATAATTGCATTGAACCAAGAGTCTTTCTCCTGGCTTGTGAAATTATTAGAAAGTAATTTTGGAGAATTCGAACGTTCTTGTGTTGCAAACCCTTGACCCTTGAAGTTTGAAATTACATGTGTTTTTTTCATTTACAACCCAAGTACAACAAAATGCTTCAACGTGAACTTTTTGTATGTGTGGATATAATGGTGCTCAATTCTCATTACCTGCTGAAAAGGGGTTACAATTAAAGTTCAAACATTTTAATGAGCGTGTCTCGACAACTAGGAGTTTATTTAAAAGAGTTTATTTATTTTAACAATGATAAACACTAAGATCCGTATTTCCTTGACCATACATCTACCGTTCAGTTGGATGGATGGGACTTCCGTATGTAGCACATCACATTGACGCTACAAGACACATCAGCTTTTACCTCGATTATGGATTAGTCCAAAAAAAAAATCGAAGTAAATGTGACCGGAGTAAACAGTAGATTTTTCACCTCAACTTACGAAAATTAAATCGAGCTTCGCTCCATTATTTGAAGGCAATCTCCATAAATACATAACAAGTCCATTGATAGTCAAATGTTGATCAGCTTCAATTTTTCTATATGTTGAAAGTCCTTTGATAATTCTCTCTGTCACGTTACAACAATTTAACACAAACCATAGTTTATGTTAGAATGAGCAGTTCGCAAATAAAATGTACAACAATCGTTCCAATAAAAGACAAATAGTTCGTAAAAGTAAAAGTTACCATTTATGTCATTCTTTGAGATGTCGTGGTTTAGCAAACTCAATTACGTGGCATCCCATCATCCATGACATAACAATGACCACTAATGTTTGACATAGCGTGAAATGTCCATGTAAAGCAGACAAATATAAATACCACTGCATACGTGCAACGTCGGCCGTGGTATTTTGCTATCGCATTGACCTAAAGCAGACGACCAACGTCGGACATTCATTCTGTCTTCTTGCAAAAACAACAATCTTGTCTGGAATCATTCTTAATCTATGCCCAGTACTTCTCGGTAGTCATACATGACATTGTGTTTAAATACCAACACTATACTCTAGATAACATGAAACCCAATAATCATAATTCATGAAAAGATTCAATATTTCCATCTTCATAAAACACTAAGAATTTCACCAAAAGAATCACAATTTGAAAAAGTAATGGATGAAAAGAACCTCAATTTGCATCCGGAAATGCTCTACCATCTAGTACTTGTGGTAGCTTGAAAAGAGCCATTTGATTCCACACTTGATTGTTTTATATAGTCTGAATGGAAAGTTGAGGGAATGTGCCTTGGTGGGAGAGTTGGAGGATATGGGAAGTGGAGGAATTTTTTCATTGGAAATGAGTTGAGGTTTTGGGGGAATTTTTGCAGAATTTGGGCACTCAAATATTTAATTTCCCGCTAATGGAAATGAGGGTGCTCAAAAATTTGTTTCCCGCTAAAATTTTCAGAATGACCGACACGTGACCGACATCGGTCACGCTGTCGACTATCCAAGTGGATCTTGATGTGGCCCATGATGGCCCATTAACGTTATATGGCCCAATAAGGTCATTATTTTGAAGTTGCTAACACTTCGGTCACGGTGTCTATAAAATCGAAATGACTTGTGATGTCGACCGTGGCTTGACTTCTGCTACTCATTTTAGGTCAACCATGACTTGTCTGCTTTTGTAAATTGACATACATGCCCAAATGTTCGACCTTTACTCGTGTTAGGTCAACAGTGAATTGATTATTTTTGTAAATTGACATACAAACCCAAAGGTCCGACCTTTACTCGTGTTAGGTCAACTGTTGCATGACTTCTTTTGTAAACTAAAATAAATGCCAAAGGTTTGACCTTTATTCGTGTTAGGTCAACTGTGGCTTAACTTCTTTTATAAACTTATATAAATACCAAAATGTTTAACTTTTACTCGTGTTAGGTCAACTGTGACTTGACTTCTTTCATAAATTGACACACATGCCCAAAGTTTTGACCTTTACTCGTGTTTGGTCAACTGTGGCTTGACTTCTTTTGTAAACTGACATACATGCTCAAAGGTTAAACCTTTACTCGTGTTAGGTTAACTACTTGACTACTTTTGTAAACTGATATAGATGCCCAGAAGTTCGACCTGTACTCGTATTAGGTCAACTGTGGCTTTACTTATTTCTTAAATTGACATATGTGCCCAAAGGTTAGACCTTTACTCGTGTTAGGCCAACCATGACTTAACTTCTTTTGTAAATTGACATATATGCCCAAAGGTTCAACCTTTATTCGTTTTAGGTCAACTTATTAACTACTTTTGCAAATTGACATAAATTTCTAAAGGTTAGACCATTACTCGTGTTGGGTCAATCCTGATTTGATTTCTTTTGAAAACTGACATAGATGCCTAAAAGTTTGACCTTTACTCGTATTAGGTCAACCACGGCTTGGCTTCTTTCATGAATTGACACACATGTCCAAAGGTTTGACCTTTACTCGTGTTAGGTCAACCGTGGCTTGACTTCTTTCATAAACTAACATACATGCCCAAAGGTACGACTTTTACTCGTGTTAGGTTAACTGCTTGACTACTTTCGTAAGTTGACATAAATGTCTAAAGGTTCGACCATTACTCGTGTTGGGCCAACCCTGACTTGATTTATTTTGTAAACTAACATAGATGCCCAAAAGTTTGACCTTTAGTTGTGTTAGGTTAGGTCAACCGTGGCTTGAGTTCTTTCGTAAAATGACATACATGGCCAAGGGTTTGTTGTTAGTTCAACTGTGGCTTGACTACTTTCGTAAATTGACATACATGCCCAAAGGTTAAACCTTTACTCGTTTTAGGTCAACTGCTTGACTACTTTCATAAATTGACATAAATATCAAAAGGTTCAAACATTACTCGTGTTGGGCCAGCACGGACTTGATTTCTTTTATAAAATGACATGGATGGCCAAAATTTTTACCTTTACTCGTATTAGGTCAACTGTGAATTAACTTCTTTCATAAATTAACATACATGCCCAAAGGTTCGATCTTTACTCGTGTTAGGTCAACCGTGGCTTGACTTCTTTTGTAAACTGACATACATGCCTAAATGTTTGACCTTTACTCATGTTAGGTTAACTGCTTGACTACTTTCGTAAGTTGACATAAATATCTAAAGGTTCGACCATTACTCGTGTTAGGCCAACCCTGACTTGATTTATTTTGTAAATTGACATAGATGCCTAAAAGTTCGACCTTTACTTGTATTCGGTCAATCGTGGCTTGGCTTCTTTCATTAATTGAGATACATGCCCAAAGGTTGGACCTTTACTGGTGTTAGGCCAACCGTGGCTTGATTGTTTTCGTAAATTGACATGCGTGCCCAAAGGTTCAACCTTTACTCGTGTTAGTTTTACCCCTTTCATAAATCAATACACATGCCTTGTCTTCAAATATGAAATAATCCGGATCGACCAATTTATATATTCGTGTTACATCGTGGAAAATAATTATATAAGCAAAGTACACATTTTGTTCTTATAGAGTTACCACTGATCCTGCATAATTGAGTTCCTTAGAAAAATTAATACAAGTTGTTCGTAAAAATAAGAACGAAAGTATGTGTTTCATTCATTTAGGTGATGAAACAAGAGTGTAAACATTTAAATGAGTTCCATAAAAGAAGGATTATAGGGTATCAATTAAACTAAAGTACAAAAATTGTGCTTAGATTAAAGATTTGAGAGTGATAATAACAAGTGTAATTGGTATATATTTCTAGAAAGTTATGGATACAATGTCTACTTTGAAGTGAAATTATACTATCCGTTGCCCTTTTAAAAAAATAAAAATAAAAGGATTTTTCATGAAACCTCAGAGTCAAACAAGATCTCTGGACTGATAGATTGGATTGTCTCTTGGACCATGACCATGAGTTTTCTTTCAAAAAGTTCTCCTGTTGAATCCCACCCCTATTTATTTCCCTTGAACCAAATCGAGTAACAAATCTTGACCAGAACTAATACAATGTACATACAATCTACATACAATGTATACAAGATTTGTATGACAATAGGATGTATATTCATCTACATATGATACAATGTACGAGGTATAAACTCTAACATGCTTGGGCTTTTCTATGCAAACACTACAGTTTAAGTGTTTGTATAAATGCCCTGATATATCAACACAAGTATCTAAATAATCACCACTCTTAACCTTATACATGACATTATCAATTTCTTTTTCTCATTTCCTTAGGCATATCATCAGCATTTTTCTTGTTCTCTTATTGTCTCTAGGGTTAAACTGCGCAACACCAGGAAGAAAAATGGTGGAAGAAAATAAAATGCTTGTTGGTACTCCACAAGATGGTTTCGTTGCTCCGATTCTGTCAGTAAGAAATGGATGAATGACATGCATCACTAGGTCCGCTCCATCACCAAGGGTCGGGAATGATCAATACTACCCTTCTTCCATTGCTACATCAGGCTACAAAATAGGATAACATGCATAAGCATGAGATAATACTTAATTAATGCCTCACAACCTCTAGATCAAGGTTGGATATTTGTATTTTGATCAATATTTTGTTTTCTATTTACTATTGTAAGTTGTTCCTTGCTTATTATTAAATTGATGTGAGAGTTAGTATTATAAAGATCATGATGTTATTCTTTATATCTAATTTAAACTTAGTTGGTCAAATTATTTGAAATTTTCTCTGGAGGCTACACAATTGAAAAGGAAGAAAAGGTGTAATAATATATATATATATGGTATCTACTCTATTAAATAATGATTATTGAGGTTGATATATAATAATTAAATACTTGTATAAATAATCTAACAAAAATAAGAAATGAAAAAGATTCAAATAGTCACATCGAAACTGGGAAAAACTTCACCGGCCCTTTATAAAAGTAAAGGTATAGAAATTACTAGAACGTTATAGGAATTTCTATAGGTTATGCATAATCCATGCTTGTACTATACTAAAAATAGGATTTAACTATGGACACATTTTCCATTTCCCCCTTGTATGAGTTTCCTTAAAGGCCTACAGAAAAGGTAGACGGGAATTGATGCGATTTATATTATTCTGCCTAGGACACATAATCTGCGGGGTCAAATGAGTTTTTTTAACTTTAAATCTGGATGGTATGGGTAAAATGGGTAAAGGATTAATTGGGTAACGAGTTAAACGGGTGATTAAAAATTATGGGTTGAATGGTTTGGTTTTCCGGGTTGAAGAAAAAAAAAACTGTGGTTATGACACATGGATTTACTCGTTTTAATTCTTAACATGACCCATTTTTTCATCCTCCCTCCAACTTCTTTATTTCTTCACCTCTGCTTCCTTCACAAACCTTCCACCAATAAATTTATGTTACAGTTTTGCAAAATCTTTCTATTCCTCCATGTTGCCAAAGAAGCATTTGTGAGACTAGGTGGAGCTGCAATACTTTTTGGAGTGATTGCATTTCTTCTCATTCAACTCCACCAATAACAATACTCCATCTGCTTGTGATTTTTTTGTAGTGGTTCATAATTCATATTGTCATCAGATGAAACAAGTATGCAGTGGTGTGTTTCAACAGAGAAACTAGTATGCTGCAAGTCTGCAACATATCGCGAAAAAATAGAGGAAATATCCCTTTCCAAGGACTGAAGCAACACAGCACTATCGCTATAAAGAGGTTGATAGAGCTTAGAAATGTTAAAAACTGAATTTTAAGAAAATATGAAAATCTTCAAATTTATATGTCAACCCATATGGGTTTAGATTTCAACCCATATGGGTTGAAACCCGTAAATTTACCCATGTTTTGAATGGTTTTCAATCCGGGGGTTGAGCGGGTTTTAGTTTGACCCATTTTGACCCGAACAATTTTTAACCCGTTATAAAATGGGTTGATATATGTCATACCCATATTTTTTAGTTACATGTATTACCCGACCCACACTCAACCTGTCCGCCCATTTGCCACCCTACTTCCGCCATTCCAAACCACTCATGACACTGACCACACTACTTATTTTACCCTTCAATTTCAGTTTAAAACTAGTTGGTGTCCGTGTTGGAGCTTGGAATGGAGGACTCGGGTGAAGCACAACAGAAGTAGTGTCGGAGGAGGAGGTTAAAACTGTTCAATAATACTCGGTGGGCCACTAATCGAAGGAACTGTTAGTAATGCAAATGGTTCATTCAAATCCACATGGAAAGTTTAAAGGAAAAAAAAAACTTGTCCCACATGGAAATTTTAGAAGGAATAAGTTTTAAATATGGAAATGCTTTACTACCTCCTTGAGTGAGCAAGAGAAATAAGGACCCCTAGCGTACTCTGCCGAAGACCGAACGCGCCACATGGCAGGGTGGGGGGTCTTGATCCCATA
Organism: Rubia balearica; assembly: GCA_032355405.1. NCBI lineage: Eukaryota > Viridiplantae > Streptophyta > Magnoliopsida > Gentianales > Rubiaceae > Rubia > Rubia balearica. The sequence continues at coordinate 2,457 of JAULKJ010090908.1, read as the reverse complement.
TTAATATTTTTAGTCCCGGTTAGTTTAATAGTCCAATAATGTGAGACTTCACAGATAATCGAACGTTTCAACTTTGTCTTAAACTAAACCTTGATTTTTCTCCTTCTAGTAAACCTTGCTTTTAATTTGGTAAAAAACCTAAAACCATCCGATATATTCAAACTTGGGTTTTTGACTCAGTAAAGTCCAAGTTCCATTTTTTTTACCAAAGCTTACGGCGGGAAGTTCAAACCATGTATGTATTTTCACAAGTGAATTGTTCCGTTTTTCTGTTGAACGGCTAGCACATCATCCACTTTTTTGTGACATGTTGGTCCAGAGTTCCTATAAAAGGCTTGTCTCGAGTCACTTTTTAATACACAGCTTTTTTGCACTCTCTTGTCTCCCTCTTCCCACTTTCAAACAATTCTGAGTTATGAGTATAGTAATTTGAGTTCCTCCTCACTGCTTGGGTGCAGGTGTAAGTGATGCTCTGTGGTACCTTGGGGAAAGAACGCATGTGTTGAACCTTGCACTATGGATTGGAAGAATTTTGTTTCAAAGGCAGTGATTCATTAAGCCTATATTTCTGATTTCAAAAACAAAATTCCTTTTCTAATTTGGTTCTCATAATTAAAAGGTTTTCAGCACTGTTCATTTTTTCGAAACCAAAGCTTTCTAAAACAAATGACCGTACATTCTTTTTGTTCATTACGACTAATTTTACCAACAATTTTGAATTTTTTTCTTTTTTGTTCAAAAAATGTTTGGTCAAACAAAATTTCTTAATGAGCTTTCAAAAATACCACCTTTGGATGGCTTTTACAAACACTAGTTTCAGAGGGCTTTTTATCTTTCTTGAACAATTGGAAGTGGATTGTGTTTTGTTTACTGAACCTCCCAAAATCGCTAACCCTACTCCACCCACTAATCAAACTCCAAAAATAACCACTCTGGTTCCTTCAAAGGAAGTTACCAAACAGATTCTCAAGTATGAAAAAGAAAACAAAACGGCCAGGGGCCATCTTCACAAAAGCATGACAAATCTCATATTTGACTTGTTTATCCCCAACAAATCTACAGATTCAATATGGGAAACATTGGAGAAGAAGTATGGTGCTGATGATGTAGGGAAGAAAAAGTATGTTGTGGGTATTGGCTCAGGTTCCAAAAGGCCAGTTGGACCAGGTGTGTGAGTACAAATATCTGACCGTCGAAGTACTCACAGAAGTTATGACGATGAGTAACTTTCTTCAAGCTAACGTACTCATCGAGAAGCTGCCAGATTCTTAGTCCAATCATCACCACCACCTCAAGCACAAGAAGTGGGATATGACTCTGGAAGAACTAGTCAGCCACATGAAGATTAAGGAAGCTAATCGCCTCAAAGATAACAGACCCTTTTTATTTTCTGACTCGATTAAAGATAATATTGTAGCATCTGGAAACGTTGACTGGTCTAAATCCTCGGGTACCTTCAAGAAGGTAACCAACCCGGTAACAAAGGTTGTCACCTTCAAGAAGAATGGGCCAACTCAGAAGAAGCTTAAAGCAACCTGCTACGTCTGCTGCAGAACTGGTCACCAAGTCTACTAATGCTACAAACACGAAGACTCCAATAACAAAACCAACCTGGACAACAACAACCCTTAAGCTAATCTCACCAAAGATGAACATGTGGAGATCATTGTAGTTGTAGTCTCTGAAGTCAACCTGGTAAAAAACAAGACACTCTGGATCATTGACATTGGTGCCTCCAAACACTTTTGCACAAAAAATACATGTTCGTAACTTTCTAGGAGGTCGCTAATGGTGAACAAGTCTACATGGGAAACTCAAGCAGTATTTTAGTTCTCGACGAAAGAAAGGTTTTTTTCAAACTGACTTTCGGAAAGAATTTATTATTTTAAATGTTCTTTATGTTCCTTTCTTAAGTAAAAAACTTAATATCTGATGGTTCTTAACAAGGTTGGTCTTAAACTTGTGAGAGGGGGATACATGTCTGGGGGCTATTTGTTGTGAATATCACTGTTATCAATGAAGCATTTACTTCTAATTATGTCATTGAATCTTTTGATTGGCATGCACGTTTAGGACATGTTAGTAAAAATTCGCTTAAATGGATACAACACATGAAATTTCTACCTAACCTGTCCAAAAATCAACTGAAAAAATGTCAAACTTGTATAGATGCTAAAATCGCTAAGAAACCATTTAAACAAGTAACTCAACGAGTGACTAAACTTTTAGAGCTATATTTTAGAAACTTTGAAAATAGTGGAAAACGGTACTACATAACCTTTGTAGATGATTATTCAAGGTATACTAAAATTTACCTTCTAAGAACTAGAGATGTAGCAAAACAAAAGTTCCTAATCTGCAAAGCTGAGGTAGAAAATCAACTAGGTCGCAAAAAAACAACTTAGGTCAGATAGGGGAGGAGAATTACAATACAAACTTCCTCAAAGAATTTTTTGA
>JAULKJ010090806.1:0-15735 GCA_032355405.1 Rubia balearica | reverse complement strand
CTTATGCCTACCTAATTTGTCGTGTCACTGCCATTTCTGGTCGTCGACGATCTGCATGATTTTACTGCCGATTTCGAGCTACCGCTGCCGCCCAAAGTTGTGCGTTCGTCAACTCGCACCGCCGTCGGAACGTCGCTGCTACCTACCGGTTTCTTTCTGCCGAACGCCGCATCCCTCTGTCAGGTTGCCGCGATCGTCTGACTTCTTTACCGATCCGATTTTCCACAACAAATATTATTTGATCCTTCGACTATGTCGAATCCTGAATTCGATGTCGTTGTTACTACTGATAATGAATTTGAATACTACTCTACCGACTGCTACTGATACTGTTGTTGTTGCTACTTCTACTGTTACTAAAGTTGAATCCCGTTCTATGGTGATTTGTTTTTGTTTTTTAGTTTTTATAACGATTAGCAATTTCATAATCTTTTTTCGCAAGTTGGACATTCTTGATCATCATACTCCAACTTAAGGGAGGGTGTTAAGGAAATAGAAGCTCTTTCCTTGTAGGAACGTTTATAAATGATAGTTACCTTATAGAATTAGTTTTCTATTAGGTTTAGGTAAATATTCTTAGGTTAGAATCCTTTTCCATATAAGATTAGTTAGTTAGATTCTACCTTTTTCTGTTGGTCTTTGATCTTTGTTGCCCTATATTGTAATTCACATCATTGATGAGATGTGAAATTGGTGTGATATTAATGCACCATACATAATAAAGATGTTAATATTTTATCATAGTATTAGAGCCAAAGATCCTAAAGCCCTAAAATCCAACTACCCTAATTCCGACCGGAGTCGACGTCCTTCTTGCCGCTACCCGCCGCTATTTGTTTTCGTAGCTCACCATGGATTTATGTCCTTGTTGATCCGATTTGCTGCATTCTGATCCTGTACACGCCAGACGTGACTTCCACGTAACGCACCTAAACCGACGCATCGCCGCTGTGATTCTCAAGCGCCACCGCATTTCTGCCTACCTGATTTTCCATCCCATTGCCACTTCTGGTCGCCAGCAATTCGCGTGATTTTATTGCCAATTTTGAGTTGTCGCCGCCGCCCAAAGTCGCGCATCCATTTGAACGCCACTGCTGCTCTCGCGATTTCTGTCCACCGACCACCGTATCCCTCAGTCAGGTTTTCGCGATCATCTGACTGCTTTACCGATATGATTTTCCACCGCATATCTGATTTGATTCTGCTACTATGTCGAATCCTTAATCTGATGTCGTTGCTACTACTTATAATGAATTTGAATACTACTCTACCGCTGCTACTGATATTGTTGTTGCTGCTAGTTCTACCGCTACTAACGTTGAATCCTGTTCTATGGTGATTTGTTTTTATTTTTTAGTTGTTTTGTTAACGAATGGCAATTTCATAATTTTGTTCGCAAGTTGGACATTCTTGATTATCATGCTCCAACTTGAGCGGGGGTGTTAAGGAAATAGAAACTCTTTCCTTGTAGGAACGTTTATAAATGGTAGTTACCTTATAGAATTAGTTTCCTATTAGGTTTTGATAAATATTCTTAGGTTAGAATCCTTTTCCATATAAGATTAGTTAGTTAGATTTTACCTTTTCCTGTTGGTCTTTGGTCTTTGTAACCTCGTATATTGTAACTCTCATCATTGTTGAGACATGTCATTGATGTGATATCAATGCACCATACATGATAGAGACGTTCATATTTTTATCATCCTCCAAAAAATAACTTATACTTTCAAAATAAGTTGCATTTTTACAATTTACCAAACACTATAAAGTGTTTTGTATATAATTAAAGCAGCTTATAAGATTTGTCAACCCGTCCCTTATCTTATTCTTATAACAATATGACAATACATATACCTAACAACATTTAATATATAGAGCTAAGCAAAATGCCAAATAAGTAAGAATTCTCATATGGTAAATTTTGAACAATAATGGTACATGGATGCTAATTATGTGTTTTAATTATTTTAGATATGCAGTTGACTAAGACAAAATTTTGGCAAAGACCGTTTTTCCATAGTTTTATGCAACATGAAAATTTTATCTTTATTTATTCTAATTTGCAGTTTAAACCTTGATTTTTCCATAAGTCATGGAAAGACCAAGTAACGGACTCTTTGACTAATTGCTTACGTAGATTATTACTATTTAAATCATTAAAAATAATGTAAATGAAATATATAATGTACATTTACAAAAAATGCAAATACATTACTCGCATAAATTATATTGGGTAATATACTAATATAACCCTATATAGTTGCGAAGGTATCAATATAGCCCTCAATTGTTTTAAAGTAAAAAAACAACCCTAACTATTTTATGGAAGTGCCGATATAACTCTAAGGTGGCACTTCCGGTGTTGACCTTGACGTGGACACCATTGATCGCACTTAAAATTTTGAAAGTGCCCCTCAAGACAAAAGCTGAAATTGCGTGGACTATTTTAGCCATACCCATTGTCGTTGCTCCATCACTACCATCGTCGCACCGCCGCAGCAGCCCCAAAACCCTAGACCCACCACCCCCAAACATTTTCTCCCCGTTATAGCTGCCCGATTAACCCTTTCACCACCACCACCACTCATCTTCCATCGTTAGCGTCAAAATCCTTCATCCCACCGCCGCGAGACATTGGTAGCATCAAAAGCCAAATTGAGTTGTCGCGAGCCCACCATGAGATTGCCTTGAGATTAATTTGCCGATGTCAAAACCTAGACAGATTTTTCCATCATCCCGTAGCGAGATTGATTTGTCTATGAAGCAATTTGCAAATGCCCTCGTCCTAATGTGACCTGCGACGAAGGACGCGATTTGCAAGGCCCCTCGTCCCGGTCGTAATTTACAGGCCCTTCGTCCGGAGCTTGTGGTAGTGGTACACCGAAGTGGCTCGACGGTGGAGAAGAAGAGGGGCTCCGCGTTGAGGATGGTGAAAAGAGTTGAGGAGGAGAAGAGAATAAGAAGTCAGGAGAAGAAGAGAAAATAAGGGGCATAATAGTTATTTCACTTTTTGTGTTTTTTTTCTTCAGGTGGATAAAACAATCATTTTATACAAATCTGACCAAAAATTGCCGGATTAGTTAGTTTAACAATTCTATCAATTATTTAAGATCATATTGACACATCAAATATCAGAGAGTTATATTTGCACTTAAGTCATAAATTCATATACTAGGGTTACATAAACATTTTCTAAATATATTATTAAACCATTTAATTGTGGATTCATTCATTTGAAAACTTAACTGATAATGATTACAAACATTTTCAAATCCATATAATCTTTAACTGTTAAATTAGCCAATAAAATTAATAACTTTCAAAAATCAAAGTCGTTCAGCAAATAATTTAATAAAATATATTACTACTTGAGTTTTTTAAAATTTACCTGATTATAACTAATTTTATATGCATATATAAAATGAATTTGAACCAGCTCGACATAATCAAGTTCACACAATGATGATAATACACTAAATTACTGTGCTCACCTTTCGGTTGCCTCGTTACAGTGGCAATACACGTAAAAAATGGCAAAATTGTGGGCGCATGTTGATTATTCAGGTGTGGAAAATTCAAAAACAAGGAGATAGAACGTTATTTAAGTATTAATTAATGGAAAGGCAATAAAACTGTAAACAATTTCTCTGTCCGTTTCTTTAACAATGACACACCTTCTAAATTTAGTATGCTTCTTTAACAATGACACATGTTAGTTATGCCAATTTTAACATTTTTACATCCACTTATTTTACTTTTTCTTTTTTTTCAATTCAATTTCATCCGCTCATTTACCATCTCATAAATTATAATACAAAAAATAATGTGTCATTGTTAAATAAACGGAGGGAGTAACCGTCTGAAAATAAGGAAAGACAGTTTCACCCTCTAAAAATCAGAAAATTGCAGCGACCACTCATGTCCTTTGCCCACCAAGGGGTCCACACCTTGACTAGTTACTACTCCGAGGCACATGTCTTCTCAATTATACCCATTCCTTTCGCATTTACCATCAAACACTTTTTGGTCTCCAATAATTTACGGTTTCAAAGTCATTGTCAGTCGAACACTTCTTAAGTGCTCCATCATAATTTTTGGTAAAATTATATAAGAGCTAATTATCAACAATAAACCTCTTTAAATAAATATTTTTAAAATTTTATTTTATATTATAATTAATTAAAAATGAAAAATAAGTCATATCAAGTGTCAATCATTGATTGATTGGCATTTTACAAATAAAGATGTATCAACTTTTTAATTAAAGAACAATTATTTATTAAGAAGTGTTTCTTAAAACTAACGGTGGTCTTCCTTCAATAAGGAGTGATCCTTATTACGGAAAATGGAGTTAAAGAGTAACCATTGTGGATGCTCTAACAAATCTAACAACAAGAAGCGGAATCAGAATTTAAGTACTCTCTATTCCAACATTTTCCATTTTAATTCGTCATACCATAAGTTGTACACTTACTAAATTTAAAAATGTCATAGTAAATTTTGATAGCAAGAGGACAACATTGCCCTTATTAAAAATTAAAATTCAACAAATGATGCTTAAATTAATTTTGAACTTGGCCCAAAATCAAAATCCTATAACTTTTTCAGCTTTGCTTTTTTAAGGATATCGACAAATTCATAAGAACTTCAAACCCTCGAAATCCCTCTGCTCTGTTCTTTGTGATCTCTACTCCGAAATGGAAACTACTTCTGCTTTTTGTTATGTTGCAGGCTGATCAAGACCCACTGGTTTTTTGACCAATGGTGGTGGAAAAATCGTACAGGACAATTGATGAAGAACAAATTGCACAAACTCAACAAGTTTCCAAGAAGTACAGATGATCTAGTTTCTAAGCATATCAGAAAAGGAGCCGAACTAGCTTGACCGGTGGACTAAAACTCGAAGGGCTAACGTGAATTTCGACTTGCACTCGATTTTCTAACCTGCCTTTCGTACTCTTTGGTCCATGGTCTTTTTGTTTATAGATATTATAAATTAGGGTGAATTTTGTGAGCAAGTTATCTTGCTATTGGAGCATCTTCTATTTTTGGGTAACAAAAGTGTACAAAATAGTCTTCCGTAGGAACAAAATATTCATGTAATTACACTTTCTATTTTGATATGGTCTAAGGGCGCCTAATATATGCCCTGCACCTAGTGGTGCTTTAATTTTTTTAAAAAAGATATTTGACATCAGAAGGAAGATTTACATTAGTTTGTAAAACAAATTTGAGTTAAAAGCAAAAAGAATGTTAATTGTGGGATGGAACAAGTATTCTCTTTGGTCTTGAAATATTTGTACCCAATCAATTGTTACCCTTAAAAAAAGAAGTAAAATGAGTGGAGAAGATTATACTTCCTCTAGTCCCCCTAAAAATTGCCACTGTTTTTCTAGACATTTTTCAAGGCATGTTTAACCAGCGATAACTTTAGTTGCTTACAATAATGGACTATAAAAATTTTACTTTTTAGAAACTACATACTACAGAGAATCCAAATACATCACACATAATATCCGTTATTGTATACAACAAAAGTTATCGATGATCAAACATGCTATAAAAAATTAGTGGTCAAAGGAGGACATTTTTAGAGGATTAGGGGAGTATTGAGAGAGTAAAATGTAAATTGAGTGAATGAAAATAATTTTAATTTTGCTAAAAAAGGAAGATGTCTTTATTAAAATATCAAAAAACGAAGAAGAGTACCAACATAAAAAAACGTAGGGAGTATAAAGTGTATAGAAGTGTAACTGCATTTTGAGACACAAAGTAAATATTGGAAAATGATTCTTAATCTGAAATACTTCCGCTGTTTTTCTATATTTGACGCACTTTTCATTTTTGTTTGTTTTTCTATGTTTGACACATTTCTTTTTATGGTAAAAAGCAAATCAGTTTACACCACTCATTAAACTTTTTACCCTGTTCACTTGATTCTCACTACATATTCTAGCTTGCTAAAAAATGAAGAAAAAAAAAACTAAATTTTTGGTGACAAACATAAAAAAACGTAGGAAGTTTTTAGTTCACCCACGCCACTTAGTCAAAATTGAACGATGGGAATTTTTTTTCTTTTTAAAAGATTATGTATAAACAATCAAAATTCATATAAACATCCTACTCTAAGATCTAATTAGGAGACACAGCCATTAAATCTATTGAATCTCAGGGGAGTTTGAAACTCCATCCATTTGAATAGCTGGGGACCCCTCTTGAGAACACTCAAACGCTGCATCACTAACGAACCGCCGTGACCGAAGTCAGAACCACCAGAATATCACCTTCATCGACCACATGCAGGTTGAGAAATCACAGCGGAGGCCATTGGCACAGTTTCATAATACCGAGTAATCCCTATCAAGAAATTGTTATAATATTCACAATTTTTGAAGGGGTGTGTTTTGAACCTCTCTATTATAGAGAATGTGGATTACTACTAAACCAATCCCAACTCAGGAACGATGACATATTCAATAGCAGAATGGAAGACTGAACGTAACGAAACCTATAAATTGATATAATGCATATGTGAGGGATATTGAAGTGTGAAAATTCATGCTATGAGGGGCTTATATTCCTGGTATTTATAATGTAACATCTAATAGTAAACTAACTATTATTATAGTTATAAGAGCAAAGTGTACTATTGAAAAATTCATATATCACAAGTAGAGAGATCACTTAGTGAAGGCCGTGACTCGCAATCAGAGGCGTGAATTTCGTCACCATTCAACAACGGGTTTGAAAAAGGTATCGTTAGATAAATTTTGAGTTTAGAAGTTATTTTTAAAAATTGGAGATCCACGATTCTGACTAGAACTATAGAGTTCCAATGTCACTAATACCTGCAAAAATCTACCGCAAATGCTTGAAACTAGGAAGTTCCAACATCACCATATTTTCTCAGAACACCCACAAAAAATACTTTTGTGGCAGTGCTTCTAATGCATCTCAAAACAATCCAGTTGCATCGTCAAGTCCCCAAGTCGCAATCTGCAAAGAAACAAGTCCGGGAAATTCTAAGGGAAAACTCTCTGATACTTAAATTAGCCAACCGTATGAATATTGTATAAGAGTGAATGGATACTAAAATGTAGACATACCGTGTATTTATATGATAAGTCTCGAAACCGATCAAGTTGCACCATCAAGTCCGTAGGTCCCAACTTGCAAAGAAACAAGTCCCGGGAAGTTTCAGGGGAAAACTCTCTGATACTTAAGTTAGTCAACCTTATGGATGTTGTATAAGAGTGAATGCATACTAAAAATGTATACATACCTTTTATTTATAACTGAGTAATTCTAGTAGTGTTTGTCTCCAACTTTACCTCTTAAGTGCCAATAAATGCGGCCACTATGTTTGACCATTTCTTTCTCAGCTGTTGGGCTAAAATATGCCCAACAATATATATGGGCTTATCAGGTTAGACCATCATCAAAAGGCCCATGAAAGTGCTCGTGGGAACTAGACAGTAGTAACCTAAAGGTTCCAGTGTAGGAGGGTTCGAGATATCATTCTCAAGGTTATTCGATCAAAGGATTGAACCTCGATATGACATCTTGAGATCACTTGGTCATAGCACTGTCTTCGAGCCTCAAAATGATATTTAATTTTCTCATCCAGATTTTTTGGAAGTTGTAAGGACGTGTATTTCGTTCAGTTTTGGAAAAAGGCGTACATGGAAGTTTTCTTTATGGAAGACATGAAAATATTCCCATGCCTTTTCAACTTTTTAGTTTTTTGAGATAATCATTACCACCGCTATTTCAGCCTTCACAAATGCCCATTTTCTCAACGTCCTCTCATTTTATTTGTAGGTTATTTGAAGAGGAGATTACTAGCACACAAGTTTCTCTCAATCATCTTCACTATTTTTCTTCCTCTTAGCAAGTTCTGTTTTCCTTTCCACATTCACTTTCTCCCATTTTCTCTATAATGGTTACTGGTGCTTCCATTTCTGGTAAGAAATCTGATGAGAGGGGGTTTCCTGATGAGATTCGGCCGGAAGAAGAGAAAGTTGATTCGCCGGGAACAATCAAGTTAGCAAGAGTGGAAGGTCAGGTTCTGAATCTGAAGAGAGAGGGAGTTTCGATAGAGTTCTCAATATAGAAGTCAACGAAATCGGTCGCACCGACTATCGTCTCGACAGATTTTTAATTAAGCCCCCTGGACAAATTTTCCGTTAAGGGAAAAGGTCCCTAAACGAGATCGCCCATAACAGGGAGTGTAGATTTTTGAATCCACATGGAAGAAGGAGATGTTTTCTCGCAAATTCCTTCAAGGAAGAAAAGGGAGTCCAAAAACGCCCACCTCAAGGAAAGTTTACCCTTGTGGATGAAGAAGACAATGCTTCCTCGAGCGAGAAAGACGAGGTCCTCGCAAGAGTAGGGATTAATCCCCCTATCGATGAGGACGAGCTAGCTCATAGTGAAAGTACATTCCCACAGACTCAAGATACTAAGACTGTTTCTAGGAACAAAGATCCCATTCAGAAGGTTTTGTCCACTATTCCCCTCGGCCAGGTCATCCCTCCAGATGTGGAGCTGTGACCTTTAGGGGCAGAAGGATCTCCCTTAGACTATTTTTATCCACAACCCAACCCAACCCACTTTTATTAATAAATAATTAATCTCTCTCCTTATACAACCTACATTCCCACTTTTATTCCATTATACAACCTACTTATTTAATTTCAACACTTTATCAACAACACAACCCAACCTCAACAACTTATTTTATTATTATTTTAATTATACATCTTTACATTATAATACAATTTAAAAATTGCAAACACATTAAAATCACAATAATTAAATTTTATTTAAATTGAAAAAATCATAAAATTATAAATACACTTTGGAACAAAGTAATTAAAATTGATTCCATCATATAGTAACATGAATTTAGTATTACACAAATGACAATTTATTATAATACAATTTAAAAACTGGAAATATAATTAAATCACAGTAATTAATTTGAATTCAAAATGAAAAAATCATTTAAACTAAATACATACTTCGTAAACATTGTTAAGAAATATGATTATAAATCAACATAATTTTTTGTTAAGAAATAAAATTATAAGTTATGATAAAATTTAATAAATTTTTTTTAAAAATAAACTATAAAAATTCAAAAATAAAATTTAGAAAATTCAAATAATTTTTATATAAATCATTTATTAAATAAATTAAAATTAAAATTAACAAATGAGGGTGTGACACGTGTCACACTCTTATTACTTAAGCAACAAACCCCTCAAAAAGTGGAGGTTCATACTCTAGCTCCAACACATTTGAGTTGTTAGCTCAATTTTTGTTCTCTAATATTATATTGGTTCCATGTTAACAACCCCATGACATGGGTTGTTGATAAACACAGTCTTAGACCCACCAGGTGAAAGGTCAGTCATTTATCTTAAGCATATTATATGCGAGCTTTACCTTCCCTTCCCTTTTCTACTCACTAAGTTACTGAGAGAGTTTAAAGTTAATCTAATGCAAGTTCATCCTAATGTGATAGTGATTATCATGATATTCATGACGAGATGCAATGAGCTCGGGTTTAAACCTAAATATAGGTTGCTTTGCTCGTTGTATAGTGTGACATTCAGTGGGAATAAAAGAGACACTATCATTACCTTCGCCAGTAGATGGGTGAAGTAGAAATATTTTACTATCCCTTCTAATTCATCAAGGTGGAAAGATAAAGGGAAAGGGTTTACCTTTGACTGCATCCTGAGGTATAAAGTCTCCAAATGGAATCAGGACGTCATAGTCTAGTCCTTGAAGGGAAAAAAGTTTGTTTGTGACATGATCTTGAGGAAGCCAATAATATCCTTCTATCCTAGCCCATCTATTATACAATTTTTCTCAATAAAGTCTCAATCGGTGTTTTCATTTGGTCACCAGAAATCTACAACAAATTCATCTTCCAGAAGTTTGAGCGTAAAAAGTTAGAGAAGACACAATGCCTGGCTATCGAAGGTGGCTCTAAAGGAGGCAGAAAGTGAAAACAAGTTGTCGAGTGGAAATATATCTCTGTTTCAAATCCTACGAAGCTCACTCGAGAACTCCCTTTCCAGATTAATTCCTAAAAAACCTAATCTTTCGAAAGTCCTCGAAGGCGTTTTAGTGATAAAATTTGCTGCTTTGCATGTATTCTTTATTTTTATGTTTTAACCCTTTATTATTTTTACTTTTCAGTGGGTATTGGTGGAGCTTTAAAAGAATTGAAGAAAGGTGGCCAACACCAAAAAGGAAATCCCAAAAATCCTTTCCCTGTTCCACCAAATACCCTTGTGCAGGGTAAAGAAGTGCATGTAACCAAGGATAAGCTCAAAAGGAAAGAACCGGGGGGACTTTCCTCGAACGAGCTGTCTAAGAAGGGGAAGAATGATCAAAATCCCCAAACTCCTAGTATTTCTCAATTAACTTTGAGTGTTTTTGTCTTATACAAGACAGTTTTGGCGACATAGTCGAGGACCCCCAAGGTTTTCTTCTATCCTTGAAGCTTTATTTTATCTCTTATCTCTTACTCTTTATCTCTTTATATTATTTATCAGGTGTCCCAGTGCTTATTCTCCTTTTTAGCGGTATTGAGTGCCAACCAAGTGGACTGAGCAAGGTAAACTCGAGTCTTTGCGAGAAGGTTCAACAAAAGAGCTTCGAGCTAACTTTAGTGATAGAAGAGCTCCAAAAGGCTCAGGAAAATGATGATGAGCTAATCCATTTAAGGAAAGAGCTGAAGGAAGACAAAGAGAGTATTGAGGTCCTCAAAGATAAGGATAGGAAACTTGTACTCCAACAAGAAAATCTAGAAAAGGCTCGAGATCCTGAAGCCCAGCCCTCCTTACTCAAAGCTTTCAAGGACAAATTGATGAAGACTCAACAATTTTACAACTTCTTCTTTGATCTTCTTCAATCTGCATAGGAACTTGGCTGCCATTCCTTGATTGATGACGAGCTCTTACCCACACTCTTCGATCTTCTTCCAGCTGAGAAGATCGAATATCTAAAGTATTTCCTCAAGCCTGGCGACAATGATATTTTAGACAAGAAATGGGAATAAGCCATCAAGGATGGAGGTCTCCATGTTGGTCTTCTGGACCTCTTGAAGTCTTCAAAGTGGTTTTATGGTGTTGAGGAGATTCATGTTCTCTCCCTCCAGACCATGATTCCAAAAAGAAACAACTTAGGCAACGAGCACCTGGTGGTAGAGGACGAGGTGAATAAGGCCACTAGCAAGGGAGGTGATTCTAGGGTAGTGTAGATTGTAAAATTTTCCTTCGAGGCCTCCTCATCTACTTTTATTATTTATGAAGAATTGCTTCTACCCCTTTTATCTTTTTGTTTCATTTTTGATATTTTCATGTCTTCGTAGTGTAATGCATTGAAGAAAGAGTTATAGAATGTTTTCCAAGAACTCTTTAAAACCAAAGAAGGATTGAATAATGCTAGGAGAGACATGATGAAGATGTTGTTAGACCTAGCCAAGTGCAATAGAGGATTAGATTCCTGGAATGATTGCAGTCATCCCATAATGTAGAAAGTTTTAAAAGATATTTACAAGTCGAAGTTGGAGCTGGATTCTTGGCAAAGTGACAATCATTTGCGATACAAACTCTTCTAATGAACCTCAGTGCGAGAAAGTATAATGGGGTCGTACCCCCTTGAAGTAGTTGAGTACTATGATCCTTTTGATAATAGTAATCAAGATACTATTTGTGATATAATGTGTCAATTTGGGTCCCTTTCTCAATTTGTTGTAGATGCTAAGAGGCTGCTAATATACCAGGCTCGACTGGACAACATCCAAACTGAAGCTTATAAATTCAAGGATCTAGTTGCTAAGGTGGTAAAGAAGCATGAAATTATTCTCAATAAGAACAACAAATTAACTGAAGCCTTAGCAAAAAAAACTGAAGCTGGGAGGTCGTCGCCGTACCTCTCAAAGTTGATATTTTAAACCCTTTTTGCTTACTAACTACAATTGAGTAGCTAGTGGAAAGTCGGGATCGTCCACAGAGACGGGGGATATTCTCAACTGTTTGCTCATAAAATGATTAATATTATACTAGATAAATAGATACACACATATATAAAAGCACATAAAGAAGGGGGGGGGGGTTTGGTTGGGTTTTTCTAAGTCAACAAAGTTAAGGACAAGTTAAACTAAGAAAGCATACAACAACTAAAATGGTGTTAAGCAAAGATTATGGAGTCTTGGGGGAAATTGACCTACTCTTCCAAACCTTCTATCTATCATTAAACATATAACCTATTTAACACCTTTACTACTTGTTGTGAAGATAATTCTCCTTTGATAGTAGTTTACTAGAGTGAATTCAACATCTCTAGCTAAACCTCACAAATGAACCCTTAAGTAATTCAATGCCCAAAGGTATCCCATTAATGACATAAAGCATGGAGAATCAACAAGCTTGGAAACACTTATAAACAATACACCGTGTCTAAGCATTGAACCAATTCATGCATTTATACAAGATTAGTCAAGAACGTTCAACGCTCATTAACTTCTCTCATCCGCTACACAAATAAACATGATGAAGAATTTGAAATCACCACATTTACCTAGAATTTATCAAATCACCAACAACATTAGGAGCTCTAAATCATGCGTTTGGATTTCATATCACAGAGGGGAGAATTCGCTAATTCCTCCAAGCCCAAAACAATATCATACAAGCATTTCATTTACTCAAAATTCCAATATCATAAATGAATTCAACAACCCATTTTAACACAATAAATGCACAATAGATAAAGCATTAAATATCTTATAAAAAAGTCTCAAGACATGGGTTTGGAAGCCTAATCAATTGCTCCCAAGGATGAGTTTAGCTACTACTAATCATACTAATTAACAAAAGCATTTCAAACATTGAATCAAAGTTAAACAAAGATGAAAAGAAATGGAAACTAGGCTTTAAGTGCAGAAAAAGTCGGGAGAAAGAGTTGGGGAAGAAAGATAAAATGAGTTGAGTATTTATTGTACAAAAATTTCAAAAAGTAAGTCTGGGTAGGTGACCGTCGCGACGGCAGAAGTAACCTGCCCTTACATGACTTGACTTCTTGGTCTTCATGTAGTATTCTCTTATTTCTTTCTCCGGGTCTTCAAATGCCTTCATGGTCTTCAAAATGGGGTTTTCATGGTCTTCAAATATTCTATAATTACCTTATCTCAAAGAATTCTTATTATAAGTGACAAAAGCGATAAAGTCGCTCTTAAAACTAATAATATGAATTCAAGGTAAAATAGGGTATTCAGAGCATCAAAGTCAACCAAAATGAATCTAAGAAGGTACCAAAATCACCATATAATATGGCCATATCAGAGATCTTGACAATCATGCAATTTCAAGGCGTTCATATGCAAATTATCATTCACAAAGTGACTAACATTAGAAGAGTATCCGGATGGTACCTTGATTCCTTGGACACACTTGCAAACCGATCTCCTCTCATCCATTGACAGATTATATGGGGTAGGAGGGAGGTCTGACCGAATTTCAAGCTCCAACAAATCCATTGAAACTTCTACACCGTCGGACCATAGAACCTTCAAATATTCTATCAGAGGTGCCAAATACGCATCGATGTCTTTTTTGGATGTTTTTGCCTAAATATGAACAATGACATCAACACAAATTTCCTCTTCAGACACAAATACGATGGAAAGTTGTATATGGCCAGCATTACCGGTCATGAACTATGCCTAGAGGATATGTTGCCGAATGGGTTCATTCAATCCTTACACAAAGTCATACTCAAGTTCCTAGGCTCACTTGAAAATCCCGAATACCTATTATTAAATCTCTTCCATTGATCAGCATCAGCTAGATGATGAATCACATTGTCTTCGAGAGAACCTCTTTCCATGTACCTTTTCATGTTCTTTGCATCATTGGCATTCTTGAACATCCCCTTCAACCCTAGAATAGTTGGAATATACCACATGCATTTTGCAGGAACCCGTTTCCTTAACTTTACGACAACATCTCCATCGACAACTGCATTTTCCCTTTCCTATAGCGTGACACATGCCATACGGGGAATGCAACCTCTTTCTCCTAGTTACCCCTATACAAAACTCAATCGTTGGGACAAGCATGCATTTTTTCATACTCCAATTCCATCGGAGAATTGCTGAATTGATGTACAACTCACATCACAACAATTGCAACAACTGCTGAATTGATTTTGAAACCTTACGCACAACTCGTAACCAGTAAAAACAATCAAAAAAACTGCTGAATTGTGCATAAGGTTTGCTGAATTGATTTTGAATGTTTGTACCGGTGCTATTTTCCAAGAATGGCAGTGGTTGCTGGCACCAATGTTAAAATTACAGTGCTGAAAAGGGGTACTGGCACTGATTTTCTTTATTTCCATCATAAAAGTAGTGCCTTTCATCATTTCAGCATTGGCTCTTGCCCACCATGGCTTAGGTACCGGTGCCTAGGTACCTGTTCTCCTGTAGTGTAACCCTTAGTCGGCACAATGAGAGACTTTCTCATCTTATATTTAATCTAAATTTTTTTTTAAAAAAATCTTACATATCTTCTTACATAAAGTCTTATACTCCCTCTGTCCCAGCTTAAGCTATAGAGAGAGGGAGGGAGTCTCAAAATTTCAGTGAAATTGCACTTTACTAATCCAGAATCTTCTACCATCCGCCGAAACCCTCTACCGCCACCACCAACCATTTACACCCCAGTACCATGCCTTACAATTCAACTAAAAACACAATTTTTATCAACACATTACTTAAATTTACAAAACATTCAACTAAAAGCATAAGCGATATCAACACAATACTTTATTTTACAAAAACTACATAGGAGAGAATACATCTACATCAAGAATATATATTTTGAAAAATAATTTCTTGTTGAGAAGTGAGAATTGGGATGTGTCGGATAGGGCCAATTCGATAAAGAACAGAAGGACTGAAGCATGAATGAAGCATGAACAAAGCTGAGGAACAGATCTGGAGAATGATGCTGGAGAAGAAATATATGGTCACCACGTTGATAGGAAATTGGAGGGTTATAAGATTTGAAGGGGTGGAGGTTTTAGGGACGGTATCGTCGAAAAGGACTTATGAGTCTATGGACGAGGGTGTTGGAATTCCTAAAGATCTAGAGGATCAAACGAATTAGGACCAAAAAGTCATACGGTCCTGATTATCTCACTTACATGCTTGAAAGTGAGCCACAAAGCTACAAACAAGCAGTAAGTTCGTCTGAGGGTCCAATGTGGAAAGAAGAAATGAAAAGCGAAATCAATTCAATTCTACAAAACCATACTTGGGAGCTAGTGGATTTATCTCCTGGAAGTAAACCATTAGGCTAAAAGTGGATCTTCAAAAGGAAGATGAGAACCGATGGTTCGATTGACAAGTACAAGGCGAGACTTGTGATCAAACGTTATTGACAAAAGGAAGGTCTAGATTACTTTGATACGTATTCTCCTTTGACGAAAATAAGCTCCATTAGGATGATTATAGCTATCACTGCGTTGTGTAAGCTCGAGATTCATCAGATGGATGTGAAAACTGCCTTCTTGAATGGAAATTTAGAGGAAGAAATCTACATGGAGCAACCTGAGGGTTTTGAAGCTCCTGGTTAAGAAAAGAAGGTCTGTAAGTTGGTGAAATCATTGTATGGACTGAAACAAGCACCTAAACAATGGCATGAGAAGTTT
>JAULKJ010090699.1:0-15739 GCA_032355405.1 Rubia balearica | reverse complement strand
GTAATGACGGCGAAAATTGAAGAAGCGATGGATCGCCGTAAAGGTTTGATACGATTTTGAACATAACTTTTGCGTTCGGAGTCAAAATCAGGCGAGCTCAGATGCGTTAGAACCGCCTCGATGAGAGGAACAGGGCTGGGAGCCAGAATCTCCATTTGAGGTCGTTTAAGGTCTCAAAACAGCAATTTACTATTTTTTAATTGTTTTTCTAATTTTAATTTTATTTCGGAATTAATTCCGATTTTAATTCCGAAATTCCTTTTCTTTAATATTTTTGGTTTTTTCCTTTTAGTATTTAAAGACACTGTATTATTCAGATATTATTCATTCATAATACTATTTTCGTGATTAATTTTCTCTCTGGTGGATTCCAGAACAAAAAACTAGGGTTTGTGCTTGCAGACCTTAATTGTTCTTCAACGTTCGTGCTTGCGGATCTCTTTGATATTCTGACCGTGTCACAAATTATGGTTCTGTTTGGCATAACTGTGCTTATAAGTACAACTAGTTTATTTTGAAAGCGGGGATGTAATCTTTTGTTTTTTTTCAAAAAATAGTTTTTGTTTTCAAAATAAACTGTTTTTAGCATTTTATCAAACACTAAAAAACATTTTGCTTATAGCAAGGCAACTTATAGCTATGTCAAACAGAGCCTTTGTAATCCCTGTTCCATCGCACTCTACTTGCACTCTTACTTTTTTTATACTATTCTGTATCAAAATTTGACCGCACTTTTGAAGAGATACATGAACAACAATATTATCGTATATGATATTGTTGAATTCGTCGTAACAAGTAGTTTTTAATATCAATTTTTTATTTGTCGTTATTTTACGTAGGTAAATACATTAACGGCCAAACATGTTTCTTGAACAGTGTGATAATAATTGTAATGCAAGTTCAGATGGGACGGAGAGAGTAGTAGATATTGTTTAGATCATAAAAATTCATAAATATATACTGTGAAATTTTTTGTGTGAGAACTTGCTGATATTAATTATCATTTATATATTTAGAATATCTATTTTTTGTAAATTGTTGTTATGCGTAAACTTTTAAAATCATCTATAATTAGTGTTAAAAAGAGTGGGAAGCTACTTAAAGAGGGATGGGGAGTACTTTTTGTGTGATTTTTACAATTTAATATGAAATAATTTCATTTACAAAAATACACTAAATATGAAGTCTAAAACATTAGCATATGTGTTAAATGAAGGGTATATTAAATGTTTAAATGGTCATCTACAATCAAATCTCCATCAAGCTCGACACAACCCACATAACTAAGTACTCGCCGATTTGCCCGACTCAAATTAGTCACAGTGTCAAGCAGCTGATTTAATATGCTCCTTTGCAACCTACCGTCTCACTAGAGGTCAAGTCACGCCAAACACTTTCCCAAACTTTCCCATGAAACACCAAGGTAATTACATCCATATCTCACTCGATTAATACTTAATCACTCTTGCTCCAAAACAGCCCTCAAATATAATTATCAAACATTACAAAACTTTCCATATTTATGGAGAAATGTTTGCTTAACATAGATCATTAATATAGTTGTTACTCTTGATCGATTGATCAATGAAAAAGGCAAAGCATCTAGGGCATGGAAGAGCCCTTGAGAAGATAGCCAAAAGAAGGCATTCAAAAAGAAAGATAGAGCTGTGACAGTACAAGTTGAAGGGTTGTGCGCGGCTACCTATTTTTTATACCGCTCTTAAATATAGTCATATGACCACTCAATCCGTTACTCCAAACCTTTATTTCGTCTCATTTATAAGTTATGAAAAAATTAAGTTTTGAAATGTAAAATAGATAAAAATTTTCATATTACATTAATCGGGTCATAAAAATTTATAACTACTACACGTTGCATAATAATTTTTTAATATTTTAACTAAAATTTTTACCATTTTATTATTCTAATTAAAGTTCATCTTAATATAAGGCTATGGAAAGACGATATTTTCAAGACTTTGCCTTTTTATTATTTATTAATTAATAGTATTTATATTACTCCATTCTCCTTTGCCTTTGGGGAATCAATTGGTATTCAAAATCTTCACATGCCTTGCACTCTGCAGGCACCCCTAATTTGTGATTCGACCCAAGGAAAACCGACCTCCACTAATCAAGTCTACACAATATCAAGTCCCTCATTCACACAATCTTAACTTGTTACGGTAGTGGTGGATTCAGAGCTAAATATATACACAGCAGCGATTGCGGTGGTGGATGGAAGTCACAGAACGAAACGTGGGACGAAATGGAGAGTACCTCGAATATAGCATAAACTCTCGATGTGTCTGATTAATGATCTAGCAAAGAAGAGTCAAGTCATTTCCTGTAAGAATGATGTTGTCTGCATACACAAAGATATACAGTAACGACGACCCTCTTAAAAGAACAAATAAAGAAGTGTCGGTCGAACTGCACTGAAAACCAAGCTGAAGCAAATAAGTGTTGAAACACTGGAACCATGCCCGAAAGGTCTGCTTAAGACCATAAATGGCTTTTTGCAAGCGACAAACATAATTCGGATGAATAGGGTCCTGATATCCAACGAGTTGCTTCATATAGACCGAAGCATCGAGAATGTCATTAAGAAAAGCGTTCTTGACGTCCAACTGATGAAGTGGCCATGAACACATTGTGGTAATGGCGAGAACCATCCGAACAATGGAGACTTTGACCACAGGACTGAAAGTGTGGTCAAAGTAAAAACCCAGAATCTATGAGAAACCCTGCGCCACAAGTCTGGCTTTGTGATGATCAATAGTGCTATCCGATCGATACTTGAGTCTATAAACCCATTTGGAGCCAACAATGTTAGCATCTAAAGGTCTAGGCACCAAGTCCCAAGTGTGCTGGTTACGAAGAGTCGCTATCTCGTCATCCATGCCAGAAACTCAAGCCGAATACTGAAGAGCAGTGCAATAATCCGTGGGCTCGGACAGAGCAAGTAGAGCAGCAGTAAGACCATGAGCAATAATGTCTGAATAATCCCTGCGCTGAATAGCACCAGTATCCGACCTAGTAGCTATCCGATGAGTGCGAGGCCGAGGTGGAGAGATCGAAGGAGCAGTCGCGACTGGCGAAGTGGCCAGTGAGGTGACTGGTGAGGTGGTCGGTGAACCGGATGGGCTGGTTGGTGAACCAGGAGAGCTGGTCGATGGAAAGACGGGAGAAGAAGGATGCATCGGAGCAGCCACTGGATGGTCTGAATCGAAAGAGCAGACAAAACAGGGTGTCGTAGTCGGTGAGGATGATAGCATCGATGAGCCAGGAGGACTGCCAACTGAGGTGCCGACAGGATGAGAAACCATAATGGAAGAAGTAGGGATATCAATTGTTGTGCCAGTGAGATCCAAAAAAGTAGAGACATTCAGAGATGATGGAGGTACTCCCTTAGAACCATCGGCATAAGGGAAGCAAATGTCGTCAAACCGAGCATGTCTGGTGACATATATCTTTCCATACGTAGGATCCAAACATCGATATATTGTACGGGGAGTCTTACCCAAGAAAGATACAAGGCAAACTGCGAGGGGAGAGTTTGTGAGTTGCATATGGATGAAGATAAGGGTATACATGATAACCAAATACATGGAAGTTCGCGTATATAGGAACTCGGTCATTAATAACTTCATATGGTGATCACTCGCCAAGAACAGGAGTGGGAAGCCAATTTATTGTATAAGAAGCTGTAGCAAAGGCATGATGCCAGTGAGAGAGAGAAATATGCGAGTGGTATAACATAGACATACTCATCTCAACAATGTGACGGTGCTTGCGCTCAGCCCGACCATTCTGCTCAGGAGCATACGGGCAAGAAATCTGATGGTGAATGCTCTTTGTCTGAAAGTGAGAGCGTAAACGACCATTTACGAACTCAGTCCCCCCATCACTCTGAAACACCTTAATTGTGGAACAGAACTGGTTCTCCACAAAAGTCTCAATTAAGCGATAAATATCCCAAAAATCATACTTGCGGCGCATCAAATAAAACCACGAGAGCTGATAATAATCATCAATGAAAAGGGCATAGTAGGCAAAATCATCAACAGATAAAATAGGAGAGGACCCACATAAATCACAATGAACCAGATTAAGTACCCTAGCAACACGTTTATCATTTGTATGAAAAGATAAATGTTTCCATTTAGCCTTTTCACACGCTTACAAAGTGTGGGTTTAGGAAAAATAGATGAGACAGCTAAGGCTCTAGAAGCACGCAAACCAAAAATAACGGAATGCGAAACATGACCAAGTCTAGCATGCCAGATTTTAAAAGATGCACGCGACTGATTTGACTTAACAGTAGATAGTAAAGCAGATGCACCATAGTCTAAGACATAAAGACTATCCTCAATACGATCGTGACCCAAAGTTTCCCTAGTGATTTTATGCCGAATGATAAAAGAATAATCATCAAAGCAAACAATAACATTTAAATCCCGATTCAATTTGCTAATTGAAAGAATTTTTTTTAGTGATATTAGGCATAATAAGCACATTATAAATCGGCAAAGACTTAGAAATCCAAGAATCACCAACATGTGTAATAGGTAGTTTAGCACCATTACCAACAGAGACGTAAGCAGAACCACCATATGGTATCACACGATCAACAACAGTTGGAGACAATGCCATGTGTTTTGTAGCACCGGAATCCAAAATCCACTTGGAGCCAGAATGAGCCATAGTGTACTCAAAGAGAAAAATGGAATAAATTTTGCAGAGAAGTTGAATTGCACTACAGGGTGCGTATAGACATGCGCCTGAACTCCTGCGGTGCATGTAACCACATGCTGGAGAACAAGGGACACACTGAGCACCTTGGGCGCGTGTAGACCCGCTAGGGAGAATTGTCAGCACATGGATCTGATGTTGAAGACCTCTGGCACAGTGAAGAAAATTCGTCGGGCCTGAACGAGACGAAGAACTGGAGTGGAGTGGTAGCAGCAGGATCGAACCGTTGAACACTGGTGAAGGATCGGGCTGAGCACTGAAAGTGAAGGTCGCCGCTTTTTAAATTCTGCAAAATTAAAGAAAGAAGTCCAACAATTTTTCCAGTCTAAGATTGCAGCTTCTTGTTTATTTGGATGAATCTCGGAGAAGTTGAATAAATTTTGAAGAGCCCAGAGACGACGCTATTGGGACCGCTGGTGAAGAATCGGCCGGAGACGAGTGTATGAACAAGAATCGGGCCAGTGAAGAATCGGGCTGGAGATGCGCCGTTGGAGAGAATCAGTTCGCCACTGCCGGAGAGACACAAAAGATGGAACAAAAAGGACTGCCGAAAAATACCGTCGGAGACCACCAGAGATTGGCCGAATTTTGACCGGGAGTTGCCGGAACGGTAGTGATCTGGTCGCTAGAAAGAAGAGAGGGGGAGGAAAATAAAAAAAATTCAGGGGTTTAGAATCAGAATTTGCTCTGATGCCATGAAAGAATGATTTCCCGTGATCATTATCATTCACCATAAAGAGAATAAATAGAGAGTACAAAGTATAAATGTAGACTAGTTCTAATATAACTCTTAGACTAGCCAACAAGATAAAATCAAATCTAATCATCTAACTGATTTATTCTAACATGATCTCAGATATAACATGGATTACAGTTCCTAATTGTTTCGCATCACACAACTTATTCCTGTTTTGTTCCTAATGTAAGCAGCAACACAATTAACTTTGATTATGATATTTGGTGGGATCCATTTAACAATAAATATTAGCTTTTCGTTTTTTTTTTTCCTTTTTAATGATGGAACAAGACTTACATAGAGAAAAAACTGATCAGAGTTAATCTGGGATGAAATTATTATGGATTGAAAAAGTGAGCATGGACATACCAATTATTCTCTTCTAGAGTTGTGGAACTGATATTTACATGTTCTCCATTTCCATAACTCCCAACAAATGATCATAGGAAGATTAACTAAAACAACAAGTCTCAGTTTAGATATGGATTTCATATTCCAGTAGTAATGTAACCTATCAAAGATTATGTGAAAATGGAAAGAAGGGATGTCTAAGGCTGCATGAAAACTACTCCACAATGTGGTTGCAACATAACATAAATTGAAGAAATGAGATAGAGAATCCTGGTCATAATAGTGTAAACATTTAGAAGCAATTTGAAACACTATGCCCTTTAGAATATTATCAAAAGGAAGGAAATTATTTAAAAGCTTCCACATAAAGAAACTAATTTTGTTTGAAACAACTTGGTTCCAGACTTGTAGTAAAGAGGGAACAATTGGTCTTTTGGACCTGAGGATATAGTAGGTAGATTTTAGAATAAAATTACATGATCTTGTAGCTTTCCAGACCATGAAATCCTTGTGATAAGAAAAAAAAGCTTGGATAGGGGAGATAAGGTACTTGGAGATAAGTGTAGTTGAAGTTCATTCAACCAATGCTATTTAGAAAGAAGAAATTCACATACCTCTAAGAACTTGAAAGGAGGTTACCGATCCTGCATTAAGTTAATTAGAGGGCTTGCAACCCAAAAGTTTGATGTCCCCCGACCTATTATGACTGTTTGGGTCCAGTTTTAAGCTAAGGAGTTGATACTCACGTATCTAGTCCATGTGTCAGAAGTCCTAATATATTCAGGAATTTATCACATGTACTTGGCCCAAGGAGATTGTCCTAGTTGTTTTTTACGCCATATTTTCATGGAAAATCATTTACAATGGTTTGTATTCTCCTTATTCCAAGGTCATTTTCATATGTTAGGTGATAAATTGTATACCAACTGATCCGGTATCTATTTTCCCATTTTCATATTTACCCCAAAGAAAATATTAGCATATAGATTCAATCATTTTGGCAGTGTGTTATGTTGTGGTAGTTACAGCCCAGACATGCTCTGGTATAGAGGTGAGAACATGATTAATCAAGACTAACCTACCTCCAGGAGATAAGCATACATTTTTAAAGTTATTTATCCTGTTAAAATTGTTATCTACTAAACCATTAAAGTGCTAGTTTAATTTTCTACCTTTGTAGATGAGAACTACCTATGACATTGCACTAATGTGTCTAATTTGAGAGAGTTTAGTGTTGGTGATTTTTTCCAGAGAAGAACGAGCTTTTTGAAAATTTTACCTTCTGCCATGTTGCCAGCGGGAGAATTTTAAGAAATATCATGATGTTGATGAGTGTTTTTTTGGTTCCTTTGAGAAATAAATTTGTGTCA
Organism: Rubia balearica; assembly: GCA_032355405.1. Classification (NCBI taxonomy): domain Eukaryota; kingdom Viridiplantae; phylum Streptophyta; class Magnoliopsida; order Gentianales; family Rubiaceae; genus Rubia; species Rubia balearica. Next base: position 8,527 of record JAULKJ010090699.1, on the reverse strand, counting down.
TCAGCAAAGGAAAGCTGGGTGATTTTATTGGTTGCTCCTGGTACTTTAAAGTATTCCAAGTTTCCTACATGAATTTTAATTTAATGTTTTTGTTAGGAGACCAGTGACAATGTTAAAGATAAAAGGGGATAATGGATCCCCTTATTTTTCTAGACGACTTTCTACAAAAATATGTTGGTGAAAATAGGAATTTCTATCGGTGATTATAGACATTTTGTTGCGTAATGCTTTTTAAAGCATGGTCAACTCTAAGTTTACTTTTTTTAGTCAAATGCACATATACCTCTCAGTTCACTCTTATGAGCCAATCAAGACTCAAGTTTTTCAAAAGTAAAAAATAGCTTTGTTTTGTGATCAATGCCCGTTAAACATAGACATTAAGGAAATGAACAAAAAACTTGCGGTCAAATCTACAGGGAAAAAACCCCCAAAATTGTTAATATCCATGAGGTTGCGATGGGTGGACTGCGGTGATGGCTTAAAATTAAGAGAGGAATGGTTTCATAGGAACTGTTGAGGAAGCGAGAGCATCTGGGGTATATGGTCGGTAGTCAATTAGAAACTGTTGGACATGTGGTGATGAAGCGGTGAGATGGATGGAGTGTTGGTTGGTGTGAAGTTGGGAAGGTGTTGTGCGGGTAGGGGATGGCGAGGGAAGGAAGATGGATGCTAGGTGAGTGAGAGTAGTTGGTGGTGGAGTGTGGACACGAGGGCGATGGTGGGATTTAGATGAGGGGTGGTGGTGGGATTTAGGTGTTTTGAAGTGGTTGAGCAGTGATATTTAGGTCTTGTGAAGTGGTGGGGCGATGGGATGGCGAGGTAGGATGGGATTCAGGTGTTGTAAAGTGGTGGTCTGGTGTGGAATGGTTGGGGGTATTGAGTGCCTCTAGATGGTTTTAGGGACGAAAGGAGAGAGGAAGAGGATGGGAATAAGAGATTCGGTGGTGGACGGAGATGAGAAGGGAAGGGAAAAGGGAAGAGGAGGGCACCCAAGTTATAAGTTGTTATTTGAGTTTTTTTATAATAAAAAATTGGGATATATTTGTCTAACCATAAAAAAACTATCACTAGAAATTCGATCAAACTTTTGGCATCGGTCATAAAGTTTAAGTGACACTGTTTGTTGCCAGTCAAGGGAATGTTTGGCACTTTTGAAAAATTTGAGCATTAAATAGCACATACAAAGGAACTGGAGGGCATAGAAGTGTATTGCTCAGTGATAAGGGTTGAGTAAAATTTCAACACTTGGGTCGAAGGTCACATCACTATATTTTGTTGGGCCAAAATCCAACACCAAAGTGAAAATCTCCAGTTTTGTTTCTGCCTACTGATTACACTCTTTTTCCATGTACAATTATGGTATATTAAAAGCACAATTTTTTTTATAATGGTGACACATATTCCTCCATGGAATGTGCATATTTATCCCAACATGATTAGGATAATTCTCGGGGATCAACCCTTAATAAATATTAAGGTATTCCTTCTATTTGTTCAATTATGAATACACAGATCAAATAATTTTGGTCGGTCTTTGGCATCAGAGCTTCTCCCTCTAGACACCTCCAGAGATTCTATTTTGCAGGTTTAACATGTTGAAGCAAGGTTCGCCCATCAAATCGTGGTTCCAGATGCATTAATTGGCGCACCACGTGGGATCTGATTGTCAACAACCAAACACCTTGTTTAATGGTGCTTTTGAAGAGAACTACGCATAACGGTCCACCACCGAAAAGCATTCCCTTTGCCACTGACGGGTAACTTACCATAAAAGTCAACACAATAGCAATTATGGAAAGAGAAACTAGCTAACATGTATCCCGGGTTACAATGCAAGTAGCAACCAGTTTTGAATTAGACACCACTAAATGAGAGTATTTCCGGCTCAGATCAACGGAGTTTTATGACTTCCTTAGGGCTTAATGTAGTCCCCTTCCTATGACAGCACCAGGCATCGGCTAGACTAGGAGAAACACCATTCGACCATCACAAAATGCAAATGAGAACATCGCTAGCCACCTAGCACACATTTAAAATAGTGGGGATTCTACCCAACAATCCCCCATGCATGCTGGAGTGCAAGGTCTCCCATAGTCGCATATGTTGGGGCCGATATATCAATAAGCTTCAACGCACAATGGGTGGTGGTGCCTCATCAATACTTTCCATCACATGCGTAAGTGTATTACCTTCCTCAAACCCAATGACACCATCAACACAAATTATATTTGTGCAAGCCAACCCCAAAAAATCTCACCTATCACAACAGATCCTTTAAGGATTGGCAATAACCAATCAATGGGTATTCCCCAAGTCTTACCCCGCATAGCCAGTGCACCTGCCATAATATTTAAGGCCAAATCCCTCAATCGCTATGTATTTTTTATTTATTTTGGACATAATGTGTTCCACAAATTCATTTTTTCCTTCTTCTCTCATCTTTTCAATATATAAGGCTTATATATTGTATAAGTGCAGGTCTCGCAAACAATGGTGAAAGAGAATTTCACTTCTTCAAAATGCTTAGAAAAACATACAATATTTACCATTTTAGTTGTTTTTTAGTAGCAGCCCATTTATAATGTTGTGGGGCCCTTTTCTTGGTTGACTTCATACATTTTTGCAGTTCCACCATCCAACCTCATTATCTCTTTTGAAGCTTGGTGCATTCCATATGAACTTGAAGTCCTTAAAGATTTTGTGCCTGTATGCTGTAGCCGCACGTTTGAGGATTTCAGGCCCTTCTTCTTAATCCTTTGATTTCAATCTTACACAACGGTGTTCTTTATCTTTTTCTTTAGTTATCCACTAGTGTATTATTGCATTGAAGATTGAGAAGAATTTGGTGGGTGTTGTTGTCGTCTTTGATGCGTTGAAGTTGAATGTGGCGTTTGTGCTCTCACTTCTCTATGAAGAGAGTGTTCTGGAAAAAATACAGTCACTGGTGAGAGTTATGCACCATTTTTGTTTGAGTGTGTAGATGCAATTGAACCAAACATGATCTTAGGGTGCAAATATGGTGATCGTTTCTTCCCATTTTTGTTCAATTTCATCTTCATTGACACTGGGCATAAGGCACTTGTCTAGAGCCAAGCTAAAAAAATTGAGTTGCTCCTCAAGTTGTCGTAGTGAATCACAACATTTTGCTTCAAATGCCATAAGCAAAGTCTATTCCTTGTGGTATTGTGAACCCGTATTTAAGATATGTATAAAACATGAGGTTTGTAGGCATGGAAGATTTCTATATATTTTTGTGTAATATCGAAAAATATGAAACAATGATTATAAACATCAACTACTACTATGTAAATATTATTAGGGGTATATACAAATATAATCATATATACTTGAATAATTGCAAATATAACCCTCATATAATTAAAACTACAAAACAACCCTAACTAGTTGATGAAAGTGCAAATACAACCTTATGACGAGAAATTCGGCGTTAACCGTGCTTTTCCAACCTTTGACCCATCAAAATGATAAAAATACCCTCGAACAAAAAGCTAAATGTGTGTGGATAATTATACCCGTACTCGCCGTCAGACCACCACCGTAATAAGTAGGGTTATATCAGCACATTATGACAAATAATAGGGTTATATCAGCAAATTCCTAAAACTTATAGGGTTATATCAGCACAAATTATAAAAGCAAAGTATATGGTAATACACTCAGCTGACCCTATTGGGCTACCACATCATCATATATACCATTATCACGTCATAACAATACCATATACACCATAAAATTCGACATCAAAACACTCTCATTTATATTAAACACTATTATCAAATATCATGGACTCATTTCTAAACCCATCAACATTAAGAACCCTAGGTCGAAGTATACATCAAAATAACAACTACACATAACACTAAAGGTCATCCAATCATCAATCCGGACTAAACATAACAAATTAAATAAAATATCATCAAAACCCTATATTCTATACCATATATTCCGCATATCTCTCTTTATATAACGAGAAGCAAAAGAAAATCACACAACGAAACTCAATACCGCATTAATCTAGTGAATTAAGGGGAATTTTGGATGAAAATACCATTTTTGAAGGGATCTCGAACCTCCACTTCAATGTTCGTTGCGTCGACCTCACCAAATCTCTTCCTTTTCCGCTAGTATTAGACTTCGGAACATCGGTGATCAGTAGAAGAGGCTTAAAAGGTGGTTTGTGTACGGTTGGCGTTGATTTTGTACTAATATGACACTTTGTTTTATAGTATGTGCTATGCTGATATAACTTTACACTTTTTACGAATGTGCTAAAATAACCCTGTAAGTTTTAGGAATGTGTTTATTTAACCCTATCAACTTTCATAATATGTTCATAATATGTTGATATAACTCTATATGTTCATAATATGTTGACATTATAACCCTATAATGTCATTTCCTATTTTTTAGTTTTTATATTTTTGGAAGGGAAAAAATGTCTTTTCACAAAATTCCGGCTAAAACTTGCTGAAAGGGTTAGATTTTCACTTTCATTAATTATCTAGTGTTATATTGACACCTTCAATTATCAAAAGGTTATATTTGTACTTTTGTGAATTATATAGAGTTATATAAGAACATTTCTCATGTTATTATAATAATAAGAACCATCAAGCAAAATAAAGTAAAAATTAATCAGAATTAAGAACAACTGCTAGTTTTTGTTTATACATATTTTAGAGCAGATTATAACTGGAAAACACGCACTTCTTTTATTGTCTTTGACATTGCTAGGTCCGGATCCATGAATTTTGTTACAAGTTCCTTTCCCCCCTATAGATTTTTTCACCATTTGCAGAAACCATATACCCGTTTTTGCAGTTCGCCTTTGATGAATGCAAAACCAAATATTATGTTCATGCAACGGTTGTTCAAGCCTATAAATGAAGCACATATACCAAGATGTCTGCATATATGTTGTAGTCCTCAAACATCAATGAATATTTCGAGAATAGTGAGCACAATTTTCCATCCTAGGTGTCTAGTTTCACTCTGGAGAAAAACCCTTCATTTTGTTCTTCCACTTCTATAAGCCTATCTATGACATTTTTGCACAATGCCTCCTACTATTTGCTTCATTCTAAGTCTGTTCACATAATTTATGTGGTCTCTCATTGTGTGTTTTAACTGTTCTTCACCACCTACGCATTAACATATATTTATAACCACCCACATGCTTCAAACTTAAAGCTTCCTTCGCTTCCATGTCCTTTCCTTTTCCCTCTTTGATATTTCTCTTGCTTCATTGTAGGTGCTTCCATTCAGCCTTTCTTAGCTCATGGTTGTGATCGAGGAAGTGTTTTTTGATGATATACATACTATCAAGAGTTTGATCCTGATACGGGCTCTGCATTAAGTCCTTATAATGTAGAATTCCTTCATTTTTCTACTGTTTGTTTCCATTTTTGGTGTGATGGACAAATATTTTGTTTTTTCTTGACAAGAACAAGTGTACTGTTTTTCCTTAACTATTCCTTCATCCATCCTACGTGTTGTTGTTTTTCTGATGCCAAATCCTCTTGCATCAATGTGTCTTCGATATAGATTTTCTAGCTCTTTCCAGGATGTTGTTGTAATTCCTTCCAAGTGTTAGTAGTTATCAACATCTTGGATTCATTACTTGCCCCTGCTCATAATAGGAAATAATTATATTTGATAGGAATCATTATGCCATTGATAAAGGTAAATTAGGATTTGTTAATCTCAAAAACTATTTTTTGAGAATGAGACTGGATCTCATCAATGTAAAATATCTAAAAATCCACAGAATTATGGGGAACATCATATATAATAAGTGTCTGATGAATGAAGATGATTAGCAGTGTAAATTTTTGAATAATGCATTTTTTTTGCTGTTAAATATCAGTGATCAGTGCTTAATCATCATCAAGAAGAACATGAAATATTATTGATATTTCTCAATTTTCATACAGTTATTTGAACATTTTAGGTATACAAATTTCCAGGAATTATGTGAATCATATATCATAACGTATTACAAGCAACAAACAGTTTGATTAACATGGATTCAATAGAATAAACAATCACTTCATTTTTCATCAATTTAATAGAATTTAGGTCACAACTATGTATACCAATTCAACACAATCAGCAATCACTACATTTTTCATCAATTCAACATATAGCAATCACACTGATATTGAATTGGGTTCTTTACCTTTTATTTGCACGATTATGTTTTGTTCTTCTTAAAATTATGCATCTTTAAGTTCAGATATCCAATAATCTTCAAAATTGGAGATTTGAGCTATAATGTCCATTGGAATTGATCGTTCTACATAATTAGTAAAAAAAAACTGGTATTAATAGTAAGAATCGACTGTTTTCAGATGAATCTCAAGATAAAATCCTTTTTAGATGAAGTTTTCAAGATTTGAGAAGAAATTGATGTTTTACCAGGTTGATTCTTCATTGCAGGTGTACGGATCGACTCAAATCATCATAATTGCAATAATTTGTTGATTTTGATTCATTGATTGAGGTAGTATTGCGATTTTGAAGGAGTTTGAGTTTGAGAAAATTTGGGGGAAAAGAAATCTGGTTAGGGTTTATGGGTTTGTGCAAAATTGTTGTTTTTTAAAAAATATTTTGTAGAAAGATTCTTTCATTTTTGGCGAGGTTTAAAAAGGCGTGAAATAAAAACATTTGTGTTTTAAACCCAAATACTACAAAAAGGAAATTTATTAATGAGTCTGTCTCTTAAAAGACGGGTTTTTCAAAGTTATAGAAAAATCAAGGTTTAAACTGTAAATTAGAAAAATTCCTAATAAAAATTTTGGGTCTCATTAATCGGATCATAAACTTATAACTATTGCATGTTACATAATAAATTTTTAATAATGCAACTAAAACCTTTTAACTTTTTATAATTCTAATTCAATCTCGTCTTTCCATATACCTATGAAAATGCGGTGTCTTCCAAGACTTTGTCTTTACTAAGGGATTGGTTTAAAGGTTAAATGGAATAGGCAAAGTTTTGGAAAAGGACATTTTTCCATAGACATATGGAAATATGGGTTAAATTAGAATTATAGAAAAATAAAGGTTTTACTTGCAATATTAAAAGTTTATTGTGCAACGTGCAGACTGAGTAGTAGTTATAAAGTTACATCCTGATTAGTGCAATTCAAAAAAATTATCTTAGCTTTTTAAATTTACCGTTTAAACTTTGGTCTTAATGGACTAATAGAAGACTTTTTCCAATAAAAAATTGAGATAAATTTACAAGTTTCAAACGATTTTTTTTTTCTAAACCAATAATATGCAATATTCACATGGATATTTGCTGGGCCCCAATTTTTAGCTGTAATACGTTAAAGGTCAAAATACTCATGCCTTCTTAAACCCTAGCCGCTCTCTACTTATAATTCCTCTGACCTTAAACCCCAGAAGCTCCCTTCTCCTGCCCGGTAATTTTTCTTCCCGGAGTTTTTAAAGGTTTGTATCTGTTCTTTCTAACCTGCTTTATTGTTAGACTTCGGGATCTGTGTATGATTCGGAGGATCATATTGTTTCATTGATTTGAGGTGTTCTCTGTACTAGGATTTTACTTGCTCTGTGACATACGGAGTAGTTTTTGTCTTTTTTACTTTGTTTTGGTTACTCATTATTGATATGGTAAAGATGGAGCCTTTTGATGATTTTCTGCATACGTGTGTTTATTATTTGAACTGTATTAGTTCATGTGGATTTATGCAATTTGTGCTGTCTTTTCTTTTTTGGTATGATTTCTGTTTGATGTATCTGTTGTAGGGGAAGTGCAAGCATGTTAGAGAGACCTTGGGCCTGTCATATTTGTTGAGCAATTAATTGAGGGGTTTTCAGAATCCAAAATTATGAAAACTATGAAACAGGGAATGTTTCAGTGGATATAAAACAATTTGGTATATCTTATAGAAATTGTTTTTCAAGGTAAAAAAGAAATAGAGACATTTTCATAGTAAATTATTCCTGGTTATTTTCTTCCAAGACTTTGTAATTGTACTACTATGAATTTGCTGCAAATAGAATCAGTATATCTGCAACTTTCTGAGTAGGGCTTTTAAGGTTCACTGGCGTTGCTAATGTTGAAACTATAACTGATTTTGGCGTAAATCAGTCAGTATGGCATTCTTCAACAGAGTTGGGGGCCTCATCAGCCAAAGTGCAAAAACAAACGCATCAGTTGGTCCTACTCCTATGTCATCCATGCTCAACTCCATCCGCATCATGTCATCTATGAAGCTTTTCGTTGGGGGTAATTTCTTAAACTCATATTATTATATACTGGCAGGCTGATGTTTTTGCCATCAACTTTTAACGAACTTTTTCCTTGTACGATTTGACAGGTCTCTCATACAACACTGACGATGGCATGTTGAGAGAAGCATTTTCAAGTTTTGGTGAAGTTGTCGAAGGTGAGTTTTAATTTTTTGTGTGGCATGTATAGCAAACACAGCATGTAGCTCAGCAGTGATTAAAAATTGAAATTGAAAGATCCATGTGT
>JAULKJ010090592.1:0-15740 GCA_032355405.1 Rubia balearica | reverse complement strand
GCCTCGAGTTAGACTTTAGACAATACCCTAAGCTCGAAGCTCGTGGGCCTCGAAGAGTCGTGGCCCAGGTATCATCAATAGAAAAAATTTATGTGGAGAAATTGAGTATGTGAGGTTGAGGGACCGGTAAAATTATGACATGTGACAAGTGAGTGGGGTCAGTATTAAATTATATGCATTTTTCAATTTTTTTAATTCATTCACTTGCCACTTGTCAAAATCTTACTGGTCCCTCAACCCCACATAAAAAAAATTGTTCTTACTATATGACAAAAGGATCCGTGTCAAAAGTTTGCAATCAATGTCGACTAATGGTGAAATGACCAAAACACCTTTTAAATAGAACCTGGTAAATTCGACCAAATTTGTCAAAAGTTAGCAATTTCTCGACCAAAAGACTTCTCAATTTCTCTCATAGTATGGGAATAAGGAAAGTATCGTATCTGATTGTAAAATATATTATTGGCAATGAATTTCAAATAATGATGCTTTGGGGTGGTTCTAGTTGGGGGAGGGAAGACAAAGCAAACAATACTACGAGAAATGGTGCACGGTTGTGTTTCTATGGTGTTTGTGTTGGAGTCGCTTGAAATTTTCAGTGGAGACACATAGGGGAAGGGATTTTGCAATGACAGGAGAGGAAAAGTACTGGACTTGCAGGAAAAGGGAGTAATGGGTGCGGAAAGGGAAGGTGTGTGGTTATGATGAAATTAGTGGTGATGGTGGTGCGATGAGGCTAGGGGAGTGCTGGCGTGCTACTAACTTGGGTGGCATTGGTGGGTGGAAATGGGTGATGCAACGTAGTGGCAACGTCGATGGTGGAAGAAATCAATGAGTTAGAATTGTTAAACAAACATTGTTATTTTTGTCATTTAATTTTTTTGAATAGAAAAACAACGAGAGTGATTAAATCATAAATTTTTAAGCCGATCAACATTTATACTAGTTTTTTTAAAATATAATAAGTGGGTCAACGATTATATCGACACTTTTAAAAACTCGGAAGCCTTTATTTTCGTCCGCTAAAAGTTAGCTAAACTTATAATGGCATTTATATCATTTAATTGTCTCTCTACCAAAAAATTTCAAGTCAACATGGTCAAATATTAGAGGGGTTAAGTTATTCAAATCAATGTTATCAAATGTCATATGAACACTGTCAATAAATTCAGAATTATATTTGCACATAAGCAGGAATTGAGTGTCATCTAATTCTTTAATGAATTTTACTTGCTGTTATCCTATTGTTACTAATATTGAGTTTGCCCTCTATACTTTATCTAATCGCAAATTTGAAATCCCTTTCTAGTTCTCCTCAAAACCAAGACGGCACCGCCGCTATCCTATCAACTTCTTGCAATTTTTGTGTGGAAAATGATTGATTTAACAATTCTATTAAACATGTTATTGTTTTATTTATGTTTGGTTCGATCGGATGAGACAATGTCTGACATGAGCCTTTCTTATGAAAGTTCGAGGCCCTCACTAGTTTATAAAAGTCAATAAACTCAACTACTACAATAATCCAAACATTATTACTATTCACAAACGTACATAAGAAGGGTACACACTTATAAATTTGGATTCTTATATCATTGCGTAAATTTAAGGGGAAACTTATAACCCTAATTGAGAAAGTGTAAAGTCACATGCATCTCATAAATTAATGTGTTGTCATTTGTGAACAAGCATTAAAGAAGAAAACATTCCATGTTGGAACATACTGTCGAATAGAATATTGGCGGAAAGAATACTACGACGGATTTTGGTTTATGGAAACTGGAGATTTAACGATATTTGATTCAACCGTGTAGAAGTATATTGGAATTATGAAATATCCCTAGATTTATGGAATTGGATTAATGGAATATTATGGGATAGTTGAGATAAGGAAAATATCTTTATTTATGAGATTTGGATATGCTTCAGAAGCACATAATGAATAGAAATATTATGGAGATAATTATGGAGCATTATGATATGCATATGGACTATAAATAGATGACATTATAAGGCTGCAAAGGGCATGAATTTAATTGAGAAAAAAAAACTGCATTCAGATTTACATTCGACCGAGAGCTTTGCAAGAGCCAAATTCACCATGTTCCAACATACACGACCTGTGTGCTAAAGTTCAAAACGTATGCCTTAATTCCTCGGGAGGAAGAGATCCAGTGTCGACAAGTTTCGAGGTCAGCGGGAGTCTGATCAAGGCGGATCGGTAGCAAGGGAAGCTTGCAAAATCCACACATTGTAATTAGAAGATAAGTATAGTTGTATGGTATATTTTGTATTGTATCTCTGATTAGTGGATTTATTCTGAACTGGGCCAGGCCCCGCAGACGTAGGTGGATTTCACTGAACTGCGTAACCAAGTCGTGTGTCTTGCGTGATTTATTTATTTTACGTATTTGTTTAGCACTACGTTGGAACATAGACAGAACATAGATTTGCTAGTTAAAATCTAAAACGGTAAAACCAGTTTTTCAGGTATGCTTGCAACAAGAAGCAGAGGGACCTTCCTTGGCATCACGAGCCCGGCAGCTTCCATCATATCCATGTCCTCAGGTTTAGCTCCATTAGGTAATGCAAAATCAAAGTTGCGAACTAAATTGGCCAGTGCGAGTTTAACTGTCGCCATGGCAAATCCAGAACCAGGACAACTTCTCCTTCCATGGCCAAACGGTAGAAAACTAAAATGCTGCCCATTAAAGTCAATCGAGCTATTAAGAAACCTCTCCGGTCGAAATTCATCGGCTTCTTCCCACAGCGAAGGGTCTCTTCCGATCATCCAAGCATTGATGATCACTTGAGTTTCCGCGGCGAGCTCATAGCCCGAAATCTTGACAGCCTTTCTTGATTGTCGATTAATCAATGGGATCGGAGGATGCAATCGGAGAGTCTCTTTGATAACCGCTATGAGGTAAGGGAGCTTCTCCATATCCGAATCGGTCATGGGATTTGATTTGCAATTCCTCACCTCAGTTGCTAGCTTGCGCATTGCTTTTGGGTTTCTCAGAAGCTCAGAAATCCCCCATTCTAACAATGAAGAAGTAGTGCCTGTTCCAGCAACCAACATGTCCTGCAGCATGCAAAAGTATAAGAGAGTGTAACGAAAGTATCATTTCCATAAGTTTATGGACGGTGGTTTTTACGTTAAGTGTTGTAAATTTTTATAAAATTTAAATATTATAATTTAATCGATAAAAGAAGTAATAATATGTATTTGAATATGAAAATACCCCCCGTCCCGGAATAATTGACACACTTTCTATTTTCGCCCGTCCCACATAAAATGACACACTTTAATTCTTACCCAAAATAGTAAATAATATGTTGTAAAATTCTTACAATATCTTTTTTAACTTCTAATAACTTTATTGCTGACCCCACTGCTTTCTCAAAATATCTCTATTTTTCATAATTATTCTTTGTCACCTCACCTTGTATAAAATACCAAGTCACATTTCAATGTGCCATTTATTTCGGGACGGAGGGAGTATATAATACAAAAATACATTCTAAATTTCTAAATTTGGTATGTAATTTAACAAACGCAGTATATAACGTAAAAAATACGTGGCTAAACTTATGGACATATCGTCCCACTCCAATTATAATTAATAGGTATTTCCGATAATAGAATGATAGGGCAACATAATATGTATACTTCGGTATGAACGTTACCAAAATGACTGCTTTGATTGAATCACGATCAATGGAAAAACCTGTAGCATTTTGCTCATTCTGGAGTTCGAGCAAAACATCCAAAAAATTATGCTCTTTACTTTCTTCATTATTTCTATTGGTTAGTCGTCTCTTCATGCGATCTTCAACAATATTTACCAAATATTCATCAAACTCTTTTGCAACCCTCCTTACCTTGGCCTCCAAACCATTCATATAATTAACCCATCCGAGCCAGGGGATGAAATCAGCTAAATTGAAACATCCCGCTAGCATGGCGGTGTCCTCAAACAGCTCACTTAATCTGATCCCATCTTTCTGCTCTGTTGAGTATATTACTCCAACAGCTGCCATACAAGTAATATTTTTTGTTAGTGTCGATAAAATCTCACTTATGCAAACAGCTGAACCTGACAAACACGATTCTGTAACGATTTCAACCATCTTCGCGATCTCTTCCTCGCGTACGCTGTTGAATGACTGAACCATCCTGCTACTTAGAAGATGTTCAGTGCAAATTCTTCTTAACTGCTTCCAATACTCTCCATACGGCGAAAAGGCTACACCCCTGAAACTGTACAGTAGCTTTCCGACAAAATTTGTTCTAGGCCGTTTGGCGAAGATCATGTCGTTTTTTCTTAGGACTTCTTCAGCTGCATCAGGCGAGGAGATTACTACCACTGGCTTTCTCCCTAGATGAAGCTGCATTACTGGGCCGTATTTTTCGGCTAATGTTTTGAGAGAACGATTAGGGGCAGAACCGAGTTGATGGAGGTTTCCTATTATCGGGATTGCAGGTGGTGAAGGTGGGAGATTCTTTGGGCTATTATGATCAAAGCATATAATTAATAGAAGTAAAATGAAAGTGATTGGAAGAAGAAGCAAGGAAAGCATCGTGGAGACTTCTTCCACGAAGCACCCTAGATGATCATACATTTTGGTGGATTTTCTTTCTGGTCTATCAAGTTTGCTTGGTTTTATGGGCAATCGGAAATAAATGAAAGACCCAAGTTTAGTCAAATGTTCAATTTGTTCCATCCATAGTTTGGTAACTTTTTAAGTTATATATTGCCTGTCGGCGAGGAGAACAGTGTGGTCCAACCCTACGTTCCGAACTGTAATAAATTTCAGCAGCTCTTTTATTATTACTCATATTCTTTTGTTGAAGTTCCCATTATAAATAGATTAATTACTTTTTGAGAGTTAAGTTTTGTAAACTTTGATTTTTTAATAGAATACCATCTAGGGGGTTGACGGACTCCTGTTTATTAATTTAAAAAATAAAAAGTACAAAACAAGAGGGGAACATAAAACCTTACCTCAAACAAAGAGTTATAGCCGTGATCATATTACTATACACATAGCCAAATACTAACTTGTACAATCACAACTATTTTCCGAGAAAACATCCCTAATCAAATTTTACCTGAAAACATTGTTCAGTACGTAGAAGAAAGATTACATCGTGGAAAGTTATCTAGCATATGGAAATGATAAGGCATCAAGATGAATCTTGCTTTGGATACAACTTGGTAAACCTGCAAAATTAAATACTCCCTCTGGTCCCAAAATATAAGCACAATTGTTTTTTGAAAAGTAAAATGGGTGGAGGAGATTGTATTGGGAGAATAAAAAGTAAATTTAGTGGATGAAAATAATCTAATATTTACAAAAAGAGTAAGATGTCAATATAAAAAAATCATCCAAAAAAAGAAAGAGTGTCAATGTAAAAAAACCCAGAAGTAGTATGTTATTTACCTAGGAACTGCTTGCTGATTTTGCTAATAAGTCTGCCACGAAATTTGCCTCTCTATAAATGTGATTAATTGTATAGTCCAGCTGGCTAAGAAGCATCCAAATTCGTCTGAGCTCTTGTATCATCAACCAAGGAGGTTTAAACTCTTTATTGATTATGTTTACAAGAAGTCGAATCGTTTTCAATCTGGACTATGTAGATCTTGTGTTGAATGCAGAGTTACAGACCATATAGCATTGCCTCGGTTTCGGCTTGCAGAGAGGTGCAGGATGACAAAACTTTCATAGCAGCGATGATTGTATTGTAAATATAAAATCAATCTATATATAATAAAAATATAATGTGAAATATTGTTAGATTCATCTTAACATATAATTTTTAAATATCATTTTTATGGGAAATTATTATAGCTAACTAGATATATTTATGGTCAAACAGGATTGTTGAATACCGTGAAAAACTAATGAAGTTTATAGTGGGACGGAGTATTATATTTGAGAAAAAAATATCTCACATTACGCCTAACCGTTACTCCAGTGGTTAAATAATAAATACAAGTGGTGAATATATGAAGCAATTTTATTTTTTTAAAATCATTTGGGGTAAATTTTAAAAATTCACATAAGATTATAAAGAATTTTGTGCAAATTTTTTTTAAAACCAAAATGAACACCTCTCCTTCCCATTTTAAAGTTTTTTTTATAACTATTTTAATTTAGGTATTAATATTAAAAGATCTTCGAAACTATAAGTCCACTCTATGAAAGAAAGTTTAGCTTCATCCTCTAATTTATCACTATGCAAAGAAAGATTTTCAACCGAATCCATATCAACCTCCACTCAAAAACACATAAACGTCAACATAGAAATTGAAAAGTTGCTTAACTTTAATTTTAAAACTGAAAAATATTCAACATCATTTATTTTACAAACATATAGATATAATATTGAAAAATGGTGTAGGAATGGTCATCAACGGCACATTGCAAGGCGGTTGTGGATTTTTTTTTCTTCGGAACCACCATCTATCCTATGTTCCGAACTCTGTACATGTATTTTGGTAGTCGATTTGACGATAGGCGGCTCCAAAAATCCGTTAGATGATGGTAGGGTTAATAATCGTCGTTAAACATTGGACCAAAACTGGTGGTTGGGCTTGAATCGCCGTTGTAGGTGTTGTACAATGGATCCGTCGTTTACTTTCGTGCACTTCCAATGCCAGTTCTGAAGTCGAAACGTATGTCTAAAGTGCACTAAAGTACACAAAGGTGGTTTAACCGCCATCTGAGAAACCCTACAAAAATATGCACTAAAACTTACTCCCTCCGTCCCATAAATATTGGCCTACTTTTCTTTTTCTTCCATCCCATAATTAATGGCCTATGTTGAAAATTACTTATAATGGAAAAGAATCTTTTGTTTTATTCCCACAATATCCTCTTTAACTTTAACAACTTTGACACTGAACCCACTGCTTTCCCAAAATATCCCTACAAATCTACAATTATTCTCTGCCACATCATGTCCCCTAAAAAGTTGTGCAAAAATAAATAGGCCAATATTTATGGGACATCGAGAGTAATATTTTAAAACATTTTCAAGAGAGCTTGGGAAGGAGGAAGTGCTTTCGAAATTTACCAATGCAATTTTGGCCATTAATGACATAGTTGCGCGGCGTCTGCTGATTTCTTGCTTGGAACAACCATCTTTCATATGTTCATATATCAGATCATTGGGCCAGGGGGAAGGCCAATCGTTGGACGGATATGGATTTCCATTTAACGGCGTCTTGCTATTAATCACCGTCTAATCATGTAAATTTAACGACATTTCATATTAAACTTCCATCTATTGTTAACAAATGCGAGGGTTAAATTTAAAAACCGTTATAATAAACTATTACGAAGCTGGATATTCTGTCGGACACATTGCGCAAATTGGGAACCTACATCAAAAAATTTTAAAATGTGCAACATGCACATTAACACATGCGTGCAACCATGGAAATGGTTCCATGGGTGAAGGTGATTGGAAGAAGATCTCCAAAACTTTAAGGATCACTCAATGGAAGAAAGTTTATATAAACAGAATGGACACTCTCTTTGCTTCCTCCTCCAATTCATAGCTAAGCGAAGAAAGATTATCAATTGAATCCATATCAACCTCCACTCAAAAACACATAAACATCAACCTAGAAATTGAAAAGTTGCTTAACTTTTATTTTTAAAATGAAAGTCTTCAACATCATTTATTTTACGAACATATCGATATAATATTGAAAACTAGTGTAGGAATCGTCATTAACAGCATCATGCACAGTGGTTATGAATTTTTTCGGTTTGGAAATCACCGTCTATCATATGTTCCAAACTCAGAAAATGTGTTTTAGTAGTTAGGTTGATGATAGATGGCTATGAAAATTTGTTTAACGATAGTTGGCTAGTAATTTTCATCTAACGTAGTGTGATTAACGGAGGTTGGGCTTAAACCACCATTAAAAGTGTTGTCTGATTGCTCAATTGTTTAATTTATGAACTTCTAATGGCACTTATGAAGTCGAAACACGTGTTTAAAGAGAACATAAGTAGACAACGGGGGTCGAACCATCGTCTAAGAAACCCTACAAATATATTCACTAAAACCTACAATTTTAAAGCATTTTCAAGGGCACTTCCGAATGAGGAAGTGCCTTCAGAATTTCACTTTTGAATTGTGTGGTTATTTAGGAAATGCGTCTGAACTGCACTAAAGCAAAACATTGGCGTTAAACCGCTGTCTAAAAAATCCTACAAAAATATACACTAAAATATACTATTTTAAGGCACGGCTGAGGCATTTCTAAAAGTGGTTCTGACTTTAGAATCTGTTTCTAGAGTGGACTAAAGTAAGAAACCTTAAAAAACATTCTACCCTTATAATGGATTGTTACCATTTTCTTTCATTCTTCCATCTTTCCTTTCACTCTTCCTTGCTTCTCCTTCTTTCTTCCATCTTCTCCCTCTCATTCCTCAAATCTAACACTTCCTCCTTTTTGTTTCAAATGTGAATCTGCAGTGACGACTTCAAATATGAAGAATGTGTGATGATGGCCTTCATATTATCATGGTATAGTTTCTTCTTTGTTTTGGGTTTCTTAATGGTAAGCTCACCAATAAATTTTGATGTATGTTATTGTTCAAGGTAGATTGATAATTATTGTTTGAATATTTATTATTATAGGTTTTATTGTAGGTGGGTTTGATATGAGTGTAAGAGATGAAGATTGCCGTGATTGTGTTTTGTTAAAGATGAATTTTTATTTGTACTCATATGAAGAATGAGACGATATGGTAGATTTGGGTTTTCTGGTTTCGATAAAACCAGAAGCCTGAATTTTTTTTATAAACTTCCGTGGTAGGTTTTGAAATTGGAAGTGGCTTCGAAAGTATTTTTCCGAAGATGGAATGATAGAAACTGTTCAGAATTTAAGCTTCCACAATGCTCGGAAGCGTCGTGGAAGGCAAGATCAACGGATATTTTGGAACTGCTGTCAAACAACCACACACATTGCATACTGTGGCAGGGACGAAAATTTGGAACCTCCGTCTAACACCCTATTTCACCTCTATTAATAGCCATGTTCTGCATTAGTGGAAAACTCACCAAAATATATGTCCCAACACAAAAAATAAAAATAAACATCAATCAGTCTAAACCATAACAAAAACTACAAAACTCTTTCTAAGAATACTAATCTCGAAAAAACTTGTTCTTCAATGCTTGACCTTTCACATCCTTTAAAGTTGATCCAACTTTCACCACCCACGTAAAAACATCAATTTGACTCAACATCATTTGAAACATCATCATTATCAGGTGCTTCTTCACTATATACATCAACCAAAATGTCTAAAAATCAACAAACACTGAAAAAATCAAACCATTCGACAACTGAATGGAGTAAAATGATATAACTAGTCTTAAATATACTCTACAATAGAATTTGTAAAAGAATGTTAAATTTAACAGATAATGAGACAACATCAAATGAATGTCCATAAATATCAACAAATTGATATGTACACATATACGTCAATTGGATAAATGAATAAACATAAAAAAACTAAGACAAACAAACATCATCTATTGTAATCAAATAGCATACAAAATAATTTCAAACTACTATTAAACCACCAAAACTCTACTCAATGGTTAAATTCGAATAAAAACAACAAAGCTTAACAAACTAAATCAAAACATTAACATAAATAGAATAAGCATTAAAAAATGGATACCCACAAAAACATCAACTAAAATGTACAAGAATCAAACAACAAAAACTGCGGCTAGACTAGAAAAAATAGGATAATAGATAAAAAAAATCATTCAGGTGATCTGCACGAGTTTAGGAATCTAACAAAATCTACACGAGTTTAGGAATCTAATTTCGCAACACAAACACCATAAACACCTTCAAAACCTACCGATTTCATATTATAAAGTTGAAAAGATAAAAATTGAATTTCAAATAATAATAAAAAAACATGAACAAAACTACAATAAACTTACTCTGGGTTAGAGGAAATCACGAGGGAGTGTGGATCAACCAGCAAAAATCTGATAAAAATAAACATAGAGAGAGAGTATAAAGAGGACAGAGAGCATGAAGAGTATAGAAACCATGAGGAGGGGAGAGAACTGTGGATTCATGAATGTGGGAGGAAGAAGGGAATAAATAATTTTTTAATTATTTATATCAAAAGTTCTCAATAATCACATCAGTACAGGAAACAGGACCTTTTACCTCTATTATTGCGAGGCTTTTACCTCGATTATTCAATCCTGAAAAACTGAGGAAAATACCAAGACAATAAAAAGTATATTTTTTTACCTCGGTTCATAACCTTCTAGAATAACCAAGGTAAATAGTTTGAGCGACATGAACTAGACATGTAACCGATTTCAGTTGTTGCAAGGATAAAAAATCATTGAACATTTTTTTAAAACCAATATCAGTATTACAAATTCCAAGGGTAGGTTTGGAATGTGTCGAGTCAATATAGCAACGATGTCGATTTCATTTCGCTATTGTCAACAGGGTAATTCGATTGGTACTAATGTCAGATACTTAAATATCATTATCCAAATGTATCCCTATTGTAGGACAATAGGTAAGCCCTTGGTTACTCTAAACGGTTTAGCCGGTACGTTTCCAATGTCTGATGCATTAACATTAAGAATTTAAAAAATTACAGAAAGTGGAGCAGCTGTCGGCTCTGCCTTTGTTTGCTAATATAAACCTAGATTTGCAATAATTGTAAATACCTATTTTTATATGTAAAATTACAAACACATAAATTGAAGAAACTAAACCTATTACATGACTAAATCCTATAAAAAAAATCTGCAAAAATAGGTCTAGAATTACAAGAACAACACTTTCAATGAATTTCAAGAAAACTCCTATTTCAAGGACATAAATGAGTTAAAAGTCATAGATATATAGAAAATAACTAATGAAAATACCAAGGAGATAATGGACAGTTTCAAACGCATCCCAGCTTCGACGATGATGTCTTCGAAGATCTCAGACCCTTGACCGAGGGTAGCTGACATTGCCTCCTTCTTGGGTGGCTAGATTGACCAGTTTCTTGAAGCATCTCGAAGGCGGAGTTGGGGCGGAGCTTCCTAGTTCTGCCGGTACTCATCTTTGGGAGGAAAGGTCGTAGATCTTGTGGCTTAAGTTTATATTTGGAAAGAGAAATTGTGGTATGAGCTCTTTTCTGGAGGGAGTAACTAATGGTGGCATGAATTAATGTTTGTAGGTAAATATTATTGATTAAGTTAATGGTCGGAGGGAGAATTAAGGGTTGTGTTGGAGATAACCTTAGAGTTAGGAGAGAGTTGGGGTTTAGGTGAGTGGGTAATGTAGAGTGAATGAGAGACTAGGGTTACATCATTCATATAGTAGAAGATTTTAACGGTTGGGATTAAACTTATAGAAATTCTTTCACGTTCAAGATTTATAAAAATGGATAAAAGTGATACTCCCTCTGTTTCTCTATAATTGGCACCATAGGTTTAGGTGTTTGGATTTATGAGAAGAAAATGAGTGGATGAAATTGAATGTAAAATGTAAAAAAGTAGAATGAGTGGATGAAAATGAAGGAATCTTACAAAAAATGAAAGTGTGCCAATATAAAAGAAACAACCAAAAAAGGAAAGTGTGCCAATAATAGAGAAACAGAGGTAATATTTAATTTGAAACATGATATGACTCATTTAATAATAAAAATTAGGTTGTCCATTGCTTAAATGTGCTCAAACCTTAGTTATAAATTCAAACCTTGTTCATGTACAATGAGCAAGTGAAGTAAGCTATAGACCACTGATTTACTAAAGTCAAACTTTCTTCATAATATTGGTGCTAGTGTGCGGATGAAAAATTCAAGGTTAACTGTCGATTAGATAAAATCAAATCTCAGCTTGTAGTGGTCAAATATGAAACAACGAACATGGTTTGACATTCGGTTAGGGGAAGTCATCCCTGGACATAAATGTACATGCACACACACACACACACATATATATACACACACACATATGTGTGTATATATATATATATATATATGTGTGTGTGTGTGTGTATATGACTCGCCCCCTACCGGCTTCGCTAATCAATCAACGAATCACGGGAGATCCACCAATGAAAACCGAGAGGAGGCTCGAGTATTAAGAGTCAAAGATAGAATTTGTATTGTTGCTCCCGTTCTTACTACTATACGACCAAATTGGTAGATAGTGGCAAGTAGCGGGGCCATCAACAGAGATGTTAGAATATAATAATCAACTACACACAACCATGATTGGGTCGTCAATTCGATCACATGTTAGGAATAATCAGTGTTGGTAAAACAAGAATTGGGTTTTTTTAAAACTAAAACTACTAACATGCAACTTGATCACGAGAATAAACTTAATAAACTAGCACTTGGAGAATATTTGTTCAACATGATTAATGTCATTTTGATCCTTGATTTCATCACATAAAAGTAATAAACCCTATTCTAGTATTTGTGACACATAGTGTAGACGATGGTAAAAACTTTCCCTTATCAGTCTGACTCCCAAAGGGTGCGCATATAAAATTTTCCATTGGCCTCGCCTCTGCAATTAGGGGAGTGCAACACTAATGCCAAACAAAACATAGCAAAACTTTCACCGAATACCCCCACACAGAATAACATTTCCCAAAATAATTCTATCAACCACACTAACCAGCCAAGACTTTAAGCATGCAAATAACCAACCACTGAAAAATTCAAAAATCCAACCTTCCTAAATATGCAAAAGAGCTCGGTAAAGTAGCTCAAATGGCGAGTGTGATGAAAACTCAATTCAAGGAATGTGCAGGACTCCTCCTAAACTAAATGAAGTAAGTCCAACACTAGGAATGGACCAAAAATTGAGTTTTTAGGAGGAAACTCAATTAAAGGCCGAACTGTTCTTTCAATTTTCTAAGAAAATCCGTGAATTTTTGGAGGCTAAATGCTAGTGAGTTGGATAGGGCTCAGAAATACGAAGATTTTGGTACCAAGTGGGGGGTGAATCGGATGAGAATTGAGGAAGTTATGGCCAAAAAAGTGTGAGAGAGAGTATAGGCTAGGTTGATAGGAAGAAAGGAGATGGTGAAGAAGTGAGGAGGGCTGGCACAAGGGGGGTTTATATAGGGTTTAGGATGGGTTTTGATTGGGCTAGAAGGGTAGGCAGCACAGAACCATAGGTATGACCTGTGCCAGTATGTGGCATCTGAGCCACATCACAGGGTATCGTGCTGGTGTGTGCCAACCTCGTGTTGGCACTGGCACGCCTTTTGCTTGTGTGTGTCAGCCTCGTACCGGTGCGTGGCCATTTCCTTTGTGTCATCCTTGTCATCCTCGTGTTGATGAGCTTGGCACTTTCAGTGCTGAGCTCTGGCACGGGTCGTGCTCGGCTGCCTGTTACGAGGCCCTTTCACCTTGTTCCCTTCCAATTTTTTTCATGATATACCTACATCCAAAAACTCTAAAAAAACAAGAGCAGTACTATTTCAAACAAAATTGATGACTCATTTTCCTTGAAACACCACCACAAATTTATACACTCTTAAAATTTCACAAGAATATTTTTCAAAACCACTAATATAAAAGCACCGTATTTTTCTTATCATCCTCATGAATTATTATTTTTAATGCATTTTGAAAACCTAACAAGTCCGATTTGATGGGTCACCGGTATCACCATCCTTGCCCCCATCAACAACCACGTCCTGGTGGATGAGTCTCCACATTACCTTAGTCTTACCCATAATCTTTGGTGAAACATACCAAACATGACCATCTTTCTCAATCATAGACACACTCTTGTTTATTTGGGGAACAGGAAGAGGTTTAGGAGTGGTTAATTTCTAAACCCGCTTCTTTTTCCGTGGAAAGTTAGTATGAAATATCGGAGGCAGAGCATGTTTAATCACACTAGAAGAGACATGTTCATCAACAAGTGCATCATTACAAAGTTCATTCATACAAGATAGATCATGCAAGGTTTTGATGTCGGGTAACACCTCCTCATCTTCAAGATTCTCATTTAGGAACTTAGCATTTTCAATCATGCAAGATTCACCATTTTGAGCAATTTCTTCACATAGGGTTATGCTTTTGCACACAACATAGGAATTAGGTGAATAATGCTTGGATTTATAAACATAAAATCCTACCCTATCTGTGTCATCTTCTAAGGTTAGTGTTCCCGAGTGAACATCAATCTTAGTCTTTGATGTTTTAAGAAAAGATCTCCTCAATAAAATTGAGGGTGCCCTACCATCGTGCACTAGATCAAGGACACATTAGTCCACCGAAAATACTAAGTTTCCCACTCGTACCATCACATACTTTACTAGACCTCTAGGACTAGCTTGGGAGTGATCGGCCATTTAGACAATTACCCTAGTTTATTTAAATTTACCTATTTCTAGGTTCTCATAAATGCATAAAGGGATGGAATAAATAGAGGCTCCTAGATCAATCATAGTATTATTCACCAATTTACCACCTAAAAAAATAAGAATTGAAAACATGCCGGTGTCATCACATTTCTTAGGCAAATTTCAATGATTTAGAGTAGCTTCTCCACCTACTTTTAATTTTCCTATCTTCCTAAGTGGCTTGTTCCTCTTTTTAGTGCATGCAACTTTCAAGAATTTATCATAAGAAGGCACATGCTCGATTAAGTCCAAGAGTATATTGCTAACCTCAACCTTCTCGAAGATTTTACGGATGTGCTCATCATTAGTTGTCACCTTCGGCCTTCCCCTAAGTGCACTAGGAAAAGTTGGTGGAAGATTCACCCTCGCCTCAAGTATTGGAAGTTCCTTGACGTGTTCCTCCACAACCAATTCTTGCTCCTCCAAGTTGGTTTTGTCACTTTCCATGACCAAGTCTCCCTCTTGTAATATTTCCTTCTCAGGCCCACACACCTCTTTCTAGCTACTTAGCTTCAAAGCACTTCCTTGGATTGATCTCCAGTTGGGAAGGAATCTTTTCAAAATCTTTGGCTTCAATTCGGCTCACCGAGTTGGTAAGTTGTTCGACTTGAATCTCAAGATTATTTATGCTTGAAAATGCCCTAGTCCCGAGATCTTCAATCTCTCTCCTTTGTGCTCCGCAAAGACATCACGCTTCTTAAACTATTGAGAGATTTCTACAAGGATTTCTTCTCGATCTGACTTGTAGAGTGAGACATTGTTTTTAGAAAACCCTTTTCCCCTCAGATAGGGTTAAGGTGAATCTTATCTACCTTGATTGTACCCTTACACTTGGTTCTCCTCACACCAACGAAAGTTGGGGTGATCGCGGTATCTTGAATTGAAGGTGTTTGGGTAGGGATCTTGCCGTTTTCCTCCTTGTTCCCATGGAACCCTTGTTGTTTTCCCTTACCAAACTGTGGCCTATTTCCACCATTGTTGAAATCCAACGCCTTAGCCTCCTCCAAATCTTCCACCCAATCATCTGTGTGATGATCAAGGCTGCAAATGCTGCACACTTTCGCTTGTTGAACTCCCTTTTTCATGAACTCTTTCATCTTGGACTTAATCCTCTAGCTTAGGGGCTTGAGACGGTTCATCCACGGGGTTCACCCTAGATCTTGTACCAAATTTCCTTGTACCATTTTCCATTTCCTCGAAGAGTGCCATTTCCCCCTTGGTCTCTTGTTGACGATTGAATTGTTGCTAGTGGTATTCACTATATGCATGTCATCATTGGACAACCCTTCGAAGAAG
>JAULKJ010090486.1:0-15745 GCA_032355405.1 Rubia balearica | reverse complement strand
CAACTCTTCTCAAATAATCTCAGCTCCAATCATCTCATCTCAGTTCTTCTCAGCTAATCTCAGCTCCAATCCTCTCATCTCATCTCAGTTCTTCTCAGCTAATCTCAGCTCCAATCATCTCAACTCAGCTCTTCTCAACCTTAATAAATTCAGCTCAACTCAACTCATACCCGTTTCAGCTGAACTGGACAGGGCCTAAATATCAAATTTTATTTGTTGTTATTATACGTAGTTAAAATTTTTGAACAACGTGATGATAATGATTGTTGCACAATTTGAGTGTGACGGAGGAACTATGTACCTTCCATTGTAAAAATGGAATTTCTTATGTGAAGTGAGATACGATACAAAAATGCCGATTCCATTTCCAACAATAAATTTGAAAATATCTTTTCAATGACACCCATTATAAACTAAGACGATAAAATCTGAAATGTACTCTCATTTTTTAAGAAATAATTTTGTTTTGAAAGTGGACTCTTGAAAAATATAATGAAGGAACAACCATTATATGATATATCAAGGAGTGAAATTTCAGAGATTTGAGGTTTTTAAAATTTATTTAAAGAATGGAATCGAAAAAACAATACGCAAATACTTGTTAAGTATATAATGATTTGAGAGTTCATAGCGCAGAATATATGGTGGCTTTAGTTGATTGGCTGGTTTTTATACGAAGAAATGAAGAATCCTACGACTAACTTTGTTGATTTATTAACAATATCCGATGCACAATTTGATCATCTTTTCGAGGTGCTTCTTTTGGTGCTCAAATGCATGGATGGTAGCTGGCAATTTCCTGCACATTTAACACTTACAAATTTTGTTTAAAATTACCATATTTAAAGGAGAAAATAAAATAAAATGCATGAGTGTACCAAAGTAATGAAAGTTACTCCGTAAATTCAACAAACTTTTCATCCAACATCAGTTAGATCGATTTTTCAAAAAATATTGAAAATACATTCAGCTATACTCGATGAAAATCAAAAAATCCTTTTAGCAGTGACGCTTTTTTGGATATTCAAATGGGTCACTAAAATTAGTAGTGATGTTTGTCGAAATGTCTCTGTTTAGTATGTTGCTAAAAACGTTAAAGTGAATTTATATTTTTGTGGTGCTTTGATATGTAGAAGTGTCAGTAAATTTTGTGATATGAATTGATGTAGTAGTTTTGTTTGTGACATATATTTCTGTCAGTAAAATTTAGTGACACCAAAAACAAAGTAAATTTTGTGTCATTTGTATATGTCATAAAAAACGTGCCACTACTAAATCCTCTTTCATAGTGCATGGCTGCTATATATTTTGCCAACATTTAAAAAATAATAATGGACAATGTAAATCCAACTTACAAGTTGGATTAGGATCGAGTGTGAATGTTTTCTTCAGAAGATAATTGAATTAAACTTCGATGAAATTTAGTAATTTTAATAAAAATTTGTTGACTTGAAATTAAATTTAAATTTGACAAATTAAATTAAATAATCAGTTTGAAATTAAAAAGGACTAAATAGGTGCTAGTTATGGTTTTAAAAATGTAAGATTATTCTTATATAAAAAAGATGTTAGTAATTAATAATTAGCAAAAGCACATAACATATTATCATAAAATATTAACGGTGGGTTGGCTGGTCAAATCAGTTTAAACAATTTGATCACGAAAATCAATACGCAATTATCAATATTATCATCCCGGGGTACCAAAATGCATGTGTGTGAGTGAAGATACGTTAATTACTCAATTAGGCATGTCTTTCTTCTTAATCAGTCGCGAGTTAAAGCCCTAATGATGGATACAATCATAAACTTAATCTCGGGTTTACTACTAATGATCAGTTAGCTAGCGCACTAAATAATTAATCAATAGAATGAGTGAGGTTCAGCAATCTACGCGTATCGCCTCGGGCAACTTGCTGCCGGTCGAACCGACCATTTTTACGGGAACACCACCTATTTGTCTCGTTGAAATTTTATCGTCCAGAAATATTGAAAATATAATAGGTATACTGATAGACATGAATTCTAAAATTAATGAAATAATTTCGCAAACAATAACAACCAAAATGAGCTGGATCAAGTCAAATGAAGATGTTAATTTTCTTTGTTTTCGGATTGTATTTGGGAAAATTTTATTGGGTTTAATTTTTATACATTAGTGTATCTATTGAGTATTTTAAAGGAGCGAGTATCTTTCTACATGCCGCATGCTACTTCCGTTTCGTTGGACGTGGCACCATAGCCTTAGATGCTTGGATTTAGATAAATGAAATGTGTGGATGAAATTGAATTTAGAAAGGGAAAAGTTGAATGATTGAATGAAATTGAACGAATCTTGCCATAAAATGAAAGTGTGTCAAATTTACAAAAAAGAAAAGAAAAGTGTGCCACATCTAACGAAACGGAGGGATGAGTAGAACTTTATTTAGAACTTTACTTTTATTTGTGTAAATTAATTTATTCCATGTATTAGTGTAACTGATCTATCAAATTATAATGCTTAGCAACTCTAATCAATGTACGGGGTTAAATTCACTCAAAAAATAACAACCAAGACAATGAGATGGTATATCACGACTTATTAACAGCGATTGTAGTCTTACAATTATTGTTTTTTAATACTTTATTCTTAGTTTATTTTCATTTTAATTCCATTCATCATAAATGAGATGAGAAGAACAATCTTGGTTTGCCAATATAATGAGTCGGTGGCACCCAACGGGATTGAGGTCGAATTTGAGGGGTAAATGGGTGGTGGGATCAAATACGAGTTGGGAAATATGAGTTCTTAAAAAATATAGGTATAATCCATTTTATGATGCGTCAAAATGGATTGAGTTGAAACCCGCTTAATCAGCAGATAAAAATTATTCAACTCGTGGGTCAAAAATTAAAATGAGTAAACTCACGGATTTCAACCCATATATGAACACATATGAGTTTATAAACCAACTCATATGGGTAAAACCCCAGATTTCAATCCATATAGTGATCCATGTAGATTTATATACCAATTCATATGGGTAAACCAACGGTTTCAATCCATATATTGACTCATATGAATTCGTATACAAACAAATATGGTTAATCCCGCTAGTTTCAACCCATATTGGTATACAGTCAATCCACAAACTCATCCTACCCAATTCATATTTTTTAAATACTCATTTATCTCATTACCCATTTAATTCAATATCCATATTCACCCAAATTTAAAAATAGATAATTCATTTGACCTACAAATTACAGATCTATTTTGCCACTCCTAACTCGAATCAACAACATTAATGAGGTCCGGACATGAGGTTCCGATCCCCCCGCCCCCCATCTTTACTCAATCAACACATAGTGAAATATTTTGGTTGAGTTGGCAGATCACAAGGTTTGACTTGGATTATCAATCGACGCGTTTCATGTTCGTTCCTATTTACACTTTTGAGTCAGAAGCTTTACGTGTCATCTTCCTCAACCTAAGAGAATCTGCAATGATTTACGTATTTTTTTTAGTTATTGCATTACTCTTTTATACTATTCCCTCCATCCCACCTTATATTACATAATTACTTTTTTATTACTATTCTCCATCAAATTTGACCGCATATTTAAATAGATATATAAACAATAATATTATCATATGTAATAGGAGTATTATTGAATTCGTTGTAACAAGTTGTTTCCAAATTTTTATTTGCCGTTATTATACTTAAGTGAACATATTAATGGTCAAACATGTTTGTTGAACAACATGATAATGATTGTTGTGCAATTTAAACGGGAACATAGGGAGTATAATGTATTGACTCCAACAATTTACTCTAATTTTTTCTCAAAATAGAATATTCCCACTTTATCACTTTTTAACAAATTAGTTTCATATACATTTAATATATTATAACATATAATTGATTAATTAATATTATAATTCTAAATTTACACCCTTTTATTAAATAATTACTCACATATTTTGAAATAATTTAATTAAATAAAATTAATTAAAATGAACTATGATTTTAAATTGAAGAAACTCAATAAAGTTAAATAAAAAGTGAATATTGTTATTTATATGCTTAATTAACTTTACTATTTTATATTACGGTAAGAATAAATCTTATAATATACGAAATATTATCTTGTCATTAAAATAAATTACATATTAAAGTTTTATGTTAAAATTTTAAATATATACTATTTCAGAATCATTCATTTTTATTAATATTATATTATTGCTAATATTGTCAATGAAAGAAATCAAATGTCAAATATTAGTGATATATGATGGACCTTTATATCAATAAATAAAATTAAGAGAAACTTTTATGTTAGACTCAAACCAATTAAGAAAAATCATGTTTCAATAACTTTTAGGGTCAGATTAAATTATTTATATATTGTGATACAGTTTAACATTTCAAAATTATACTGTAGTAATCTTGTTGCAATAAATAAAAATAAATAGTATCAAATCACCCGATTATATACTTTGATCAATTATAAAATAACCCCATCTAACAGTTAGTCAGCCCTGGAAAATTAATATATATACATATATACATGAATTATCATTTTAATGTTATTTTAATAAAACAAATAAAATTTTAAACATTACTTATATATAATTAATTACTAATAATCTAATAAATAAATAAAATAACCAAACAAATACATAAGTTAAAAATAAAGAAGGAAGAGTAGCAGCCGAAACAAAAGTCTAAAACAAACAACTCAAAATACTTCAATTGGGTAGCAACAGTGGACGGTATGACTCTATTGGGTAGAGTTTTTAAGTTACTATACTTATAAGTAAAACACTTTTTAGTGTTTGGTAAAAAGTAAAAGAACAGTTTATTTTGACAGCAGAAGTTATTTTTGTGGAAAAAGTAAAAGATGGTGTCCCCCTACTTTCAAAATAAGTCAATTTTTCTTATAAGCACAACTCTGTCAAACAGATGTTATATATATGCTGCATTGCTATAGATATGCTACGTCCCAAACGTAATTTTACAGTTCATTTTTCAAAAAAATTCAACGTGGCACGGAAAGGTAGGGATGGTTGGAATTGCTTGCTATAAGCCACCACCAACGAAAATATGCAACTAGAAAACTATTTTGATTTCACTTCTGAAAAAGAGACTGGTCATAAGATTTTAGGGGGCTTTAATTGAATCAGAAAAAGAATTTTTATAATATATGAGACATCTAATATTTGGAAAGTGAAATCTTCTGTGAGGAGGAAAAAATCGTTTAGATAGCTTAATGAAGCATGTGATATTTATATTTTCTACTACATTCGTCCCAATTAAAATGACACATTTATTTTTAACTCCCACTTTTATGTAAACTGATATGACGAAGAATAATTTTGAAAAAATAGGAATATTTTATATAAGTTGTAGGATCAATTTAAAAGTTGTAAAAGTTAAAAAGAATATTATGAAATTTTAACAACATATTTTTTCTATTTTAGGTAATTTTCAAAGTATATTATTTTTGTTGGAACCATGAAGTAAGTACTCCCTCCGTCCCGGATTAAACTACACACTTTACTATTTGATACTATTCACCATCAAACTTTGATAGCAAATTTAAGTAGGTATATAAGCAATAATATTATCGTATGTAATGTTGTTGGATTCATCATAACGAGTAATTTCTAAAAAGTAACTTTTTGTTGCCGATATTATACGTAGTTAAATATATTAACGGTCAACATGTTGATAATCGTGAAAAATATTTTATGCAATTTAATCCGGGACGAAGGGAGTATATGGGTTGCTTTTAGAGAAAAAAAATGCCTTTATAACCCACCTAGTTGAGGTAAATGCCAATATAACATTTTGATAACCGAAAGTGCAGATATAACTCTATCTGGTTGATGTAACTACAATTTTACCCATTCTGAGAGTTGACGGCCGAATTCTATGGAAAAGCCAATTTGACCCCTAGTAAAAAAATTAAAAAATAATTGAAAATTAGATGGAGACCATAATGGCCCCAGACTCATTAACTCCCATTTGTCTTCCCAACCTAAGTATGTATCCTTTCTCCCCCCACCATTCTGTCGATGAAAAACCCTCGCAAGCTAACGCTCTTCCCGGAGAAACTATGTTCTCCGTCGTTGTGCAGGCCGATTTGGTGGCACTCCGGCGAGTTCGACTCTGAGGCGGCAGGTATTCTTCCTTCGCAAACCCTTATCTCAAAAAATTGACTCTTTTCGCACGCTACTCGACATCCAGTGTGATTCTCTATTCGCCGGCGTTGCAGTGGTTGATACCGACGGCGTAGGTGGTGTTCCAACGAGTTTGACTGGGCGGTTGTGCTTTAGGTGGTATTCCAACCCTAATGAAATCGACTCAAATCTGAAAGTGATTTTTCCCAAATTCAAGACTAGGGTTCAAGTAAGGAATTGGGTTACCTTGAATAGCGGGCGGAAAATTACAATCTCCGGAATGTGTGTTAGGACTTCTAGGGTCGAGTTTCACGGCAAGAGCTTGACGAACGGCGGCAGTGGAGCTCGTATATGGCGGCTGAGTGGTGTGATACAAAAAACCGCGGCCTTTCATGAAACTTGGGAAGACAAGGCGAAATAACAAAATATAAACCAAATAATACTAAAAATCGAAGTTCAAGTGGGACCAACGTACATTAGAGGGTAAATTTGTCAAATCACATTCAGATTTTTAACACTAAGTGTAATTTGAACATTTCACATACAGTCAAAGTCGAAAAATGAAATTCATTGCCAGAAATGAGATCGGAGGGTTATATTGGCACTTACAATAGTTGGTTAGGGTTATTTTTACGTTAACTAGTTAGGGTTATTTTTGCACTAAAAGTTATGATATTTAGTCAAATATATAGAGTTATATTAGTATATATTCCGGCGAAACCTATAATTACTAAATTGGAACGTGAAGTAATATTTTTCATTTATCTCACCCTTCGGATCGGCCTGCTCTTTAAGTCTCTTTTCCTCCACTTTAGCAAATGTTACTTATAGAATTGGATGAGGAGTTTTACAATAGAACTCGTAGCTAATAAATAATCAAACAACAGTAAGTAGTCCTCCCTTTATTTCATTTGTAGTAGGGCCGTTCATAGGTATAGGTGTTTTGATTTAGCTAAAAAAATAAGTGGATGATATTGAATGCAGAAAATAATATAGAAAAGTGCTTTTATAACCCTACCTATTTGACATAAGAGGCAATATAACCTTCTAGTGTTTGAAAGTGCCAATATAACCCTAAATAATCAGTGTGAGTGCTAATATAACCCTCTCAGATAACTTTTAGCCGGAATTTGGTAAAAATACATTTTTGCCCTTCTGAAAAATACATTATTACCCTTGGAGTCATTACCCCAAATATTTTCGTCGGACCGCCACCGGACCTCTGCTGCACCGCCACCACAACAGGTAGGGTTATATCAGCACATTATGAAAACTGATAGGGTTATATCAGCACATTTTGAAAACTGATAGGATTATATCAATACATTCCAAAAACTTATAGGGTTATATCAGCACATTTACAAAAAGTGTAAGGTTATATCAGCACATACTATATAATATATGGGTTTTGTTGATATTTTGTTTATTTTGTTTTGAATTGATGGTTGGGGGGCCTTTGGTGTTGTGTATGGTTGTTATTTTGTTGTGTTTTTCGACCTAGGGTTTTTAATTTTGATGAGTTTTGAAATAAGGTTATAATATTTGATGATGGTGTTTACTGAATGATGGTGTTATAAATCTTATGATTTCGAATTTTATGGTGCATAAGATGTTGTCATAATTTGATAATGGTGTATATGATGATTTGGTCGTCCGTTAAGGCCAACCGAGTACCACACACTTAAATTTTATAATATTTACTATTATAACCTTACAATTTTTACGAATGTGCTGATATAACCCTATAAGTTTTAGGAATGTGATGAGATAACTCTATCAGTTTTCATAATGTGCTGATATAACCCTACTAGTTACGACGGTGGTGCAGTCGTGGTCCAGCGGTGATCCGGATAACAATAAGGGTAAATATATCAACTCAAATTCGGATTTTAACACTAAGGATATTTTGGACATTTTACATGTAGTCAACGCGGGAAAATGAAAGTCAATGCCGGAAATGGGTTCTCAGGGTTATATTTGCACTTACATTAACCAGTTAGGATTATTTTTGAACTAAAAATTGTTTGAGGGTTATATTGGTATTTAGTCAAGTAGGTAGGGTTATGCTGATAAAAAGTAGAATGAGTGGATGAAATTGAAGGAATCTTGTTAAAAATGAAAAGTTTGTCATTCAAAAAAATCTTTTAATAAGGTAAGTGTGATACAAATAGAGAAACAGAAGGAGTGATATTTTATCGTTGAATTGGATCTAACGATTATGATAGATGTAACTGATTTTCAATGGATGTCACATATTCTACGTGTGCAAATCTCGTGGAAAAGAGTTTTTCATAAACTTATAGAAATGAGGATTTAATTAAAATAATAGAAAGGTAAAAGGTTTTAGTTGTAATATTAAAAATTTATTATGTAATGTACAGTGGTTACAAGTTAATGACCTGATTAATACAATTCAAAAATTTAACTTCATTTTTTAAATTTATATTTTAAATTCGGATATTTTCACAGAAAGATTATTTTTCTAGAGACATACTCTTTCACGTGATGAGTAAATAATTTTAATCTTTGTTTATGTGGATAGTTTTCATCTGTTTTTTTTTTAACTAGAATTTTCATCTGTTTAAAAATGGCTAAAAAATCCAAACGGGAGCTGTGGTGACTGATGACTTTTTTGACTAGATGGTATGCTCGTCTTCGTTTCAATTTTTGACACTTGGACACTATCGGATTAGAATATCAACATCCTTTTGGGGTTTTAATTTTAATTTTTACCAGAATATATAAATTCAAAGAGCACTACAAAATGATGCCTTATAAATTATCAAAGAATAACGTGGATTCTTCAAGAATACTCTTTATTCGCGAGTCGTGTCATGTCTTGTTTGGTGACATTTATTAATAGTAATTGCTCTATTTTAGGGAGTATATTTTTTTCTCTCTTCTACTCTTTTAGTAGTTGTAATTATATAATTGCCAATTTGCCACTTCAAAATAATAATAGCTTATATGTTCCCTGGCCCTCTGTCCCAGCCAATTTTGTACATATTGATTTTCGTCAATTGAATAAAAAAAAGTTGGATCATTGATATCTATAATAATGTATAAATACAATTTATGAAAAGTTTATATTTTAAAAATACATGTTATTACGAATCTAACAAGAACGATTATGTTCTAACTTATTTATCAATTCAATTTTGAAGTCAAAGTTAAATTTTTTTAACTAACTTAATAGTTAAATTACAGACTGAGTTGATACAGAGGGAGTGCGTTATCTCTAATGTATGATATTGCCAATTTACCACTGTAAAATTATAATGTGGATTTTTAATATAACTCTGAATTTCTCATCTCACTTCTAGTGGGTGATTCATAATTAGAAGTTCCATCTGGAATTATTTCTGGTAAAGGACTTGAATATCTTATATTCGAATTTTGTGGAATATCTGATGTTGATCTTCTAGATGATTGTCCTACATAATATCTAGGTTCTTCTGGTAATAACCTGTTAGGTGCATATCCATAAGACATTGATTTTTTAAATTTAATTAATACTTTACCATCATCTTGTTCTTCAATTACAGATGATTGTGCAATTTCTCTATTTCTTTGTATTATTAATGGTCTCTATGCTATTATTTCATCTGGAATAGTTATTTCATTCCATTTTAATAACTTGGGAGTCTCTATATTAATATTATCTGATTCTGATATTACAAATATTGATTCGTCCTTTTGTGTAGGATTTAATCTTAATGCAGTTGGAATCATTGATTTCATTAACTTAAAGTATATTCTATAAATTAAAACAAAATGTTCAGTATTAGTTACAATTTTATTTTGTGTTAATTGAATATCTAATTTTAATGAATTCATAATATTTGTGTCTGTCAAACTTACAGAATAGTTTGGTATACAATTAAACCTAACCGTTCCATTACAAATATTAGTTTGAATCATTGCTAATAGTGAATCTTTATATTCAACTAATCTATCATCTCTTAATGCCATAAATATAGGAGTATCTATTCCTAATCTTACTAAAGGATGTAATGCTATTTGAATTAATCCAAAATGTAAAAATCTATAACCTTGCATTAAATAATGAATGATTGCCTTTTCTGATAATAATCTTATCGACTGGAATTCTTGATTCATTGGTAATATTTCTTCATGAACTTTAATTGAATATACTTTACTCAATTCAAATATACCTTGTTGATATATAGTATAGATAATTTGAGTTGGTAAAACTTGTAATTCATGACTCTGTAATATATTAGATGTTGATGATGATGATGATGCAGATGCTGATGTTGATACATGTCGAAAACTTGATTCACCGAATAAGAATCTCTTAACTCTTTCATTCATTACAACTGATTTAAGTTTGGTTAAACTTTAAGTATGTACTTAAGGAGGGGTATACTTATCGGAACCACACCTAACCTTGCCGGGACCACCCTAATCTCATGTGGGCTGACCAAAGGTCTCATTGGGCTATGGGTGCTGGCCAACGCTAAGTAAACATATCCTAAGGCAAACTCTAATTTAACAAACCTAAATAAGTTATTAAATGTGAAAAAGTTCTTAAGATTCATATCCAAATGAATTAAAATCTTTAAACTTGCATAAACATGGATGTGATACCAATATTTAAGGTCCTTATAACAAAATTAATAGTTCTAATATGCATTAAATATTCTAATACCAAAATTTGGGATTACTAACATTAAATTAAAACAAAATATCCAAAAATGTATAAAACAAATAAATAATGATTTTAACATTATAAAAGTGGTTCCAGTAAAAGTGAACAGTAATTATGAACAGTAAAAGTGAACAGTAATTATGAACAGTAGTCAGTAATTATGAACAGTAAAAACACGAACAAAACTAATTTAATACCTTTGATAATTTTAATACACTTGTGAGGCTTTGGGTTCATAAATTAGTCTATAAAAATGAAGAACTACGGTAGGTTCAATCAGAGTAAGAGTTGTGGAGGTTGTAAGAGAATTACAAGAAAGGCCGATTTCAGCGCGCTTTCAACTGAAATGAATCTTGCCTATTTATAACCAAACTTCTAATTATTACATGGTCTTGACATCCGGATTTGAAATCCATAATATATAGGGACCCATATATATATAGGGACCTTAGATCAGGCGTGTGGTTTCACACACATTACAATTAAAAAAAATGTGTTGTGCATAGAGTGTCATGCTCGAAGTCACCGAGCGTGTGAATCTCACGCACTCTATTTCCATGGTTTCACCACCCGCCGTTCTTCAAGCTTTCCACCACCCCCCATTCGTCCAGCGTTCCACCTCCCACCGTTGACATTTCTCCGGCTGCAGCACCACCAGAGAATCTCATCTCCACCGCAGTTACTTCCCCTTTTGAAACCTATGCAGCAACACCACCCGCCTTGGACTCTCCATTGTTCTCCACCGGATCAGAGCAACTAGTTGTCTGCAATCCAAAAGAATGGCAGTAAAGTAAATAAATATTTTTAGAATTAATCAGAACAAATATCAAACTCGACTTAGTCGAACACGTTGCATGCAATCCAAAAGAATTGGAGTAAAGTAAATTAATGGGAAATTTAAAATTCTTAAATAAGAAGAGTAAACCAAAATAAAAATATAATTTACTCATGAGAAAATAGATGGATGGACAATGAAAATGGCTGGGAAATGTACAATTTGAGAATGAATATGAAAAGCAAAATCATAAGGGATGAATTCATACAAATGCAGAGACGTGGCGAAAGAGGAAAAGTGGGAACAAAACATGTATGGGTACCTTACCTAGAGGCCGACACGTTCTCGTTTGCTAAGGAAAATGAGAGCAAAAAATTAGAGAAAAGGAAAGCGGTGTGGGTGGTGTGCACAGGGAAAGAGGTAGAGGCGGATGAAGCCAAGAAGTTAAGGGGAATAAAATTGGAAATGTGACTGTTTACCTTCAACCGTTTGTCCACTAGAAATAGCCGGTAGTACGATTCTGCAATAGAGAGGAGGTAGAGATGGTTGAAGTAGACAGGATGAATAGAGGGTGATGGGGGAATGACTTGTGACCGTACCTGAACCGACTTGCAAATAAATTGTTCGCGAATCTCTCCATTTTTCTGTATTTGACACCATAGTTTTAGATGTTTATGTTTATAGTGAATGTATATGTGAATGAAATAGAATTTAGAAAGAAAAATGTAAAGTAAGTGCAGGAAATAAAAGGAATGTTGCCAAAATGAAAAAAGCACGTCAGTATAAAATAAACAACCTAAAAAGAAAAGTGTGTCAAATACAATGAAACGAAATACATAATTTATGAACTCTCATATGAGGGTTAATAGTGCAACTAACCAAACGAATTATCTAACCTAATGACATATATTGCCGAAACACTTGTGTTTACTCGCTTTCATAATCGTCGTCACCATCTCCATAGCTAAAAATGAAAACATATGTTGCAATTTCCTTGAAATCCCCAGAACTACCATCAACCCTCATTTATGTAGGAGTACTCGATTCATGCCTCACAAATATCACATCATATAAAATTTGAACATAATCCAAATACCCCACACGCAAAATATAAATGATAAAATGTAAATAATGAAAATAAACATGATATATCGAAGAATCATAACCGTATGCAAGAAACTGACAGCAAAGAAAAAATAGCTCAAAAACACAACACAACCTCGCACCTAATTGAACCTCCAAAGCAAACATGAAATTGAAATAATCAGATCCTAAGGTGCCAATGGATACTGTGCATTATATATAATATCCCCAAACAAAACCTAGATATTCAATGAAAACGACAAAAACAAAAATACACAAACTTACAATAAAATCAGTGGAATAACTTAGCAAAACGGAATGCTAACATTTGATATAATCGATGAAGAAAGGAATAAGTAGTGTAAACCAATTATTCAACGCGTTGCTCTTACATTCAAACCACATCTGCTCCACTTGAAAAATAAACTCTTCCGTTATATGAACTCTTATTTTCCTAAACTTAGCAATGTGTATGGAGAAATTAGAATTATACGATTGTTATTTCGGGGAGTGAGTGCGCGGAGTACCTTTATAGCAAGGGGGCAGTGAGTGAACTAATAATTGAGTAGCGCGGATATGAGCGGAGGCACTCTATCCATGCCATGGTGACCGGAGAGATTAAGTTATGGCGGCGTCAAAACAGCGATTGAGTGGTGTTGGTCCGGGGAACAACTAGGGGTATATTTGCACTTTTGAAGAAGTGGGGTTATATTTGTACTTATCAAAAAACTGGGAAATATAAAAGCACATTTTTCAAAATTGTATTAAGGTAAGGTATTGTATTTAAAAAGGGCAAAGTTGTCATTTCATTTGATTCCAGCTTAACAGAGTTTTCATGTGAGACCAGTGGTATATTTGTACTTTTAAAGAATTGGGGCTATATTGTCACTTATTTAAAACAGACGGTATAAAAGCACATTTTTATTACTCTCTCTGTCTCATCTCTATTTGCACTTCTACTTTTTTGACACTATTCTCTATCAAAGTTTGACCGCTTATTTGAATAGATTTATGAACAATAATACTATCGTATATGATATTGTTCAATTCGTCGTAACAAATAGTTTCTAAATATCAACTTTTGATTTGCCATTATTATAACGTATGTAAAGATATTAACGGTCAAATATGTTTAATGAACAACGTGATAATGATAACAGTGGAAATCTAGGTGGAATAGTGGGAGTAATAATATGCAGAGAACCAATCTCTAGTACTCCACCAATACATGGTACACT
This sequence comes from Rubia balearica, assembly GCA_032355405.1. Lineage (NCBI taxonomy): Eukaryota > Viridiplantae > Streptophyta > Magnoliopsida > Gentianales > Rubiaceae > Rubia > Rubia balearica. The sequence continues at coordinate 1,811 of JAULKJ010090486.1, read as the reverse complement.
ATTTTAAAAGATTAAAAAAAACAATGCAGGAACAAATCAAATTAAATTAGGTGCTGAGGGGAAAGAAGAACGGGGAAAGCTCATAACGGATAACGCAGCTACTGTACAGCACCCGGCATCCCTTTTTATCCTTGCAGAAACCGCCATAGCTTCCTGTCGCCGTCGCCAGGCACTGAGCACAAGAAGCCGGCGACAAATCCCTGGTGCACTGAGCCAATTCATAGAGTTTCTCCGAACCTGACAACGAACTCTTTCCTCTTCCAAGGCCCTTATTTCCAGGTTTCACAGCCTTAGAAATAATCTTATCAGTCAAAGCCCCGAGTTTCTTACCGAATGAATCCGGATCCGACACGTTCATGGTGTTGCTGAACAAGAACCCCTTTGCAGTGTCCAACTTCCCGGCGAATTCCTCCGAGCTGTACCGGAGAAAGCAGTAGTCGTACCATGCTCTGGCGTCCGATTGGGTTGGGCAGAGGCTGCGTATTTTTTTCGCGGCGCTTTGAATGCAGACGGAGCAGTCGTCGCGGCCCACGTCTCCCCTGCATTGCGCCAGGCCGTGGGCCCGATCCCCTGATTCGCCAGCGGCAGCGGTGGCGAAGCCGTGTCTGATTGTTCCTGTAACGAGCCGGGGTAAGATGGTACCGATGTTTGATGATAAAGTGGTGGTGCTTATGATGGTGTTGTCGTTGCAGTAATGGCTCCACAGCTCTGCGGATTCAGCTTTGAAGCTGGTACCTATTGTTACTAGCAAGAGAAAAAGGAATTGGGAGAAATATGCCATTTTATGATGTTTTTGTTCGATGAGTTTTTTGGTTTGATGTAGTAAAAGCTTTTCATGAACCTTGTTTTATAGGTTGGTGAAATATGGAGGAAGAGATTGCATGGCTGACTTTGTTGACTTGGCTCGCAAGTAGTTGTGAAAACCATGTTGGCCGGGTACACGGTCTACTCTGTTATTTTTTTCAATCGTTGCAAACGGCCTGGTATACGTTTGATTTGGTAAATGTACTACTACTACCTATAGGTATTTTTAAATGAAGTGGTTCTTACCATTACTCTTCCCACTTTTGAAATTTTCGTAAATTTTTAGCACATAAATAGGATATTTATCAAAAATTAATTTGAAACAGTTACTTACTGACGCTTCTATTTCGAGGAGCATTCTGATGCTTAACGAACGTGTTCGGATGTTTTAGTTTGTAAGTTTTAAAAAATGCAATAAGGGTTGTAAAAAAGTCGATCCGACCTTGAAAATTCTCTTATAATTTCACTTCGAATTGTATAAATTTCTCGAACTCGAGCACTTTCGAGTTGGAACGAGCTTATAAAGCATTTCATCAATTTAAAAAATTGGGGTTAAATTCAAATTCGAATTTTACTCAATCCAAGGTTCATATTTTTTTTAAAATAGTTAATGTGTGCTATAATATACGTACTCACTTTGTTCCACCGGTAATGACATAGTTGACTTTTTGGAGTCAATTGCCTCAATGTTAACTACAAATATCTTTAATAGTAAAGTGCATTTTAACCCTAACTTTAGGTCGAAAGTATCAATCTAACCCTGCAAAAAAGAAAAGGAAAAGATGAAAAAAAGCCCTTACCCACCCTTCTTCTTCTTCTGCAAAATACCTCCGGTCACTTAAATCTATACCGCTAAACACTGTAGGAGCGCCGTCCACCGCCGACAAGAAACTTGTGGTCATTTTCTAGTGAGCGAGAAGAAAACAGGACTGCTCCTATAATTTGGATTTGTCGCTGCTCAACTCTGATGAATGAGAAGAACAGCGCAACAAGCACAACTATAAATT
>JAULKJ010090271.1:0-15751 GCA_032355405.1 Rubia balearica | reverse complement strand
GACGGATAATCGGGTTACTTTCAAGTGGCCATTGCCCCGGAGGACCAAGAAAAAAACAACCTTCATGTTCCCTTTTGATACGTTTGCTTAACGGCGTATGCCTTTTGGGTTATGTAATGCCCCCTCCACTTTCCAAAGGTGTATGGTAAGCATTTTCTCAGAATTTGTTGAAATTTTTTGTTGAAGTGTTCATGGATTATTTTACCGTTCATAGTAATTCTTTTGATTTTTTTAGCAAATTTACTACAAGTTCTTAAGCATTGCATTGACCCTAATCTTGTGTTAAATTATGAGAAATGTCATTTTATGGTAGAACAAGGGATTGTCTTAGGCCATATTGTCTCCTCTAAGGGTATTGAGGTAAACAGGGCAAAGATAGACAAAATATAAACTTTGCCTTATCCTACTAATGTGCACGAAGTGCACTCTTTTCTTTGTTATGCGGGGTTCTATAGCCGGTTCATAAAGGATTTTTTGAAGATTGCATCTTTTTTTTTGTGTTTATTGCAAAAGGAGGTGGAATTTGTGGTGGACGAGGGTTGTAAACGAGCCTTTAATTCATTGAAGGAAAGGTTAGTTTCGGCCCCTATTATTCAACCCCTGGACTAGTCCATGTCTGTTGAGATCATGTGCGATGTGAGTGATTATTCCTTCGAAGCATTGTTTGGTCAAAGGTTGGGGAGAGTGCCTCACGCTATCTACTATGCATCCATGACTCTCAACGAGACCCAAAGGAACTACTACACCACTATAAAAGAATTGCTAGCTGTGGTATTTTCTTTAGAACATTTTTTATCTTATTTCCTTGGTACCAACGTTATTGTGTACACTTACCATGCAGAGCTTCGTCACTTGATGACTAAGAAAGAGGCCAAACCAAGATTGATTAAATGGATTTGAGCGAGTTTGATTTGGAGGTAAGAGACAAGAAGGCACCGAGAACCTTGTAGCCGATCATTTGAGCCGGTTGGTTCCATGTCAAGAAATTGAGGTAACCAATGAAGGAGAAAATATGGGAAGAGTTTCCTGATGAACAATTGTTCGCAATCGAGAACCTCCAACCGTGGTATGCCGACATTGTGAATTTCCTTTTCTCCGGTAAATTTCCTCCCCGTTTTTCTAAACCTAAAAAAGATAAGCTGTGGAGTGACACTAAGTATTATGTGTGAGATGATCCCTTTTTATGGAAATATTGTGTGGATAAAGTTGTTAGGAAATGTATCCCCGATAATGAAGTGCAATCAATTCTTGCCTTTTTTCATTCTTATGCATGTGGAGGTCCCTTTGGAGCAAAGAGGACCACTAGGAAAATTCTAGAAAATGGTTTTTATTGGCCTACATTGAATAAACATGCATAAATTTTTTGTAAATCTTGTGATAAATGTCAAAGAGTAAGAAATATCTCTTCTAAGAATGAATTTCCTCAAAAGCCTATTTTGTGTTATTAAATCTTTGATGTTTGGGGCATTGACTTTATAGGACATTTTCCTAATTCTTGTGGCTTTACATACATTCTTATTGCCGTTGATTATGTTTTAAAGTGGGTTGAAGCAAAACTCACTAGAATTGATGATTCTAAAGTGGTTACAAATATCTTGAAAGATAATTTCTTCTCTAGGTTTTGGTTCCCTCGAGCCTTGGTTTGTGACCGTGACACCCATTTTTGCAATCGGACAATAGAGGCACTTTTGAAGAAGTACAAAGTTACATACAAGGCATCCGCTGCCTATCACCAATAAATCAATGACCAAGTCGACGTTTCCAATATGGAAATCAAGCCCATCATTCAAAAAATTATTAACCCAAACTTTAAGGATTGGAGTTCTCGATTGAATGATTCGTTGTAGGCATATAGGACGACTTACAAGATACCAATCGATATGTCACTATACCCGTTGATCCTTGGAAAGCCATACCATTTACCAGTGGAAATAAAGCACAAGGCTTATTAGGTGTTAAAGAACTTTAATCGTCCTATTGGTGACTTCGATGAGGCTATTATATTGCAGGTGATACATCAAAGTAAGCTTATCTTGGATGATGAAGTCTTAAAGCCACATTTCAAAGGAATTACAGGAGAAGTGATTCCCACTATCATTGATGATGGTTCTAGGTATGCCGTAGCTGCACAATATATTTCTCCAAAACAATTCGATACAACTCGTACCTTTTAGTTTGGTTAATATGTTTTCTTCAACTCACTTGATTAAAGATTTAATGCATATAATCACGTACTTAACTGCTCAAGCTACTTCTGAGAACAGCCCCATAAGATTGATTCCTCACTTTTCATATGGTAAAAACCCGTAGATTATCATCGTTTCTTCTAGGGGAACTCCTACTAATGTGGCCTACTTCTAGTATGGCATGTAAGTCTAGTTTAACTCGAAAGAATCCTTGAACTTCTTTGGCCGGTAGTATCCAGCCCGAAGTAGTTTCTTGGTGATAGACCTAGCTCCTTGGTGAGCTCCACAAACTTCTTGATGAATTTCCCCGATGAGGTATTTTGCTTCCTTTGGTGCTACACACTGTAAAAGGGTCATCAAGTTTCCTCTCTTGTATAGGATGTCATTATTTATTGTGTATCTTGGTGTTTTGACTTTGATCTTTATGGCTTCTGTCTTATCTTCACATAATGTGCCATCTCTTAGACATCTTATATGATCGACATCATCCAGTTCTCCACTTTTTCTATGGCCATAACAAATTCTTCCTCATCATTGTGACATGTCAATATTTCTATTATTAATTGCTCAGGAGATCTTACCCTTAAATCAATGATGTAAACTTGCTCAAGGCATCAGCCTGTGGTTCTGCTTTCTAAGCGCTTGAGTTAAGGTGTAACTTTTGAATTTCTCAGTATCAGCTGTACCAATTCCAAATATTTCTAATATTTTTTCTCTCTATCCATGTAAGACCTTAAATATTTTCAATTGATTTACTAAATCCTTGGCAAATCTCAAGGCTCTGATTAGAGCCTCTTATTTTGCTTCATTATTAATGTGATGCATGTTTAATCATGATCTTGATAGACAAACCTTGCTTCAATGAACCAATCTTGCAAAATAAACTCCCCAAGGGTAGGGGTGGGGGGGAAGAGACTTCAATGACAAAGTCAGACCAAAAGTATTTGATCTGAATATTCAGAATTGAATGAATAGAACAAAGGAATACCTCGATATTTATAGAGGTTGATCCCCATAGGATCATCCAATCATGTATTTAGTATAGCACAACTGTACCTAGAATGGATATTTACTCTTAAGGTTAAATTGGATCATGAGATCTTCCATGGTTGTCGACCTTTGGCTAAACGGAATGTATGATATGACCTTGGGCCCAAGTGGAGAGTAGCGGCATGTCCTTTAGCTTGAGGGGGAGCTTCAACTCAGACTCTCATTATAGTGGTTAAGAAGTAAAAAACCATCTGGGCTAGTTAAGAGGACTTTTGCTCCATTTCTTTTGGCGTGATACGAACAATCAATGTACGGTTGCCATCTTTAGTCATTTTCAATGAAGAGTTCTTTTGAGATATCATTGTCCTTTCTACTATGAAGTCAGCTAGGGCCTAGCCCTTGATATCCATTTCTAGGACTAAATTGGATACTATAGCAGCCTAATTCATTTCTCATTACCTAATTCTATTAGAGGATTCAAGTTTAAAAAGTACCCCGCGGATCAAATGATTAGTCAATAGTATAATCTTGTCATCCTAGAAGTATGGATGATGCATGACGATCCGTGATCTGATAGCCCAACCTTGCTTCAATGTGCTAAATCTGCAAAATTGACTCCACGGGGTGGCTGGGGTTAGAAGCTCTAATGTAAAGGTCAGACCAAAAGTATTTGATCTAAGTATTGAGAATTAGATGAATATAATGGATAAATACCTTGGTATTCATAAGGGTTGATCCCCAAGAGTTCTGCCAATCATGTTGGGATAAATATGTACTTTCCATGTAGGAATGGGTATCTTACCATAATAGAATTACCATGTATTCAATATGCCATAATTGTACCCGGAAAAGAAGTTAATTTCGTAGGTAGAATTAGATTTGACGATCTTCCCTTTGGATGTTAGGCTTCGACCAAAAAGAATATAGTGATGTGTTCTTTAGCCCAATTGCAGAATAATAGCATAGCCATCGGCTAGAGGGAGAGCAATTGATCTGACCTTTATCAATAGCCCCTAAGAGACAAAAGTTTGAGATTCAGCGAGGATCATCTATTCTTTCTTGTTATCTATATGGAGGTCAGCCAAGAAACCCTCGATTTCCTTTGTAGTCATAAATCTAATTGGGTCATTTGGAGACTTAATTTCCATAATTAAGGAAAGGTGCATCAAATGTCTCAGGCAAGTAGAAAGTCATTGCATTATGGCAATTTTTTTCACCTTCTTTTCAAAGTTGATATTGATTACTCCATTTGTTAATACGTGTTTTCGTGTTCATTAATTCTATAAAAAGTCTTTATGTGAGAGTTTATTCTTGGAAAATTCTTTGTCTTCTTTTCTGTGAAGAGAGTTTAAATCATGCCATGTTATCTTCTTCTTTTTTTTCTTCTCCGAGGAAGCCCCCTGATCTTCGTCCAGTTTATGGTAAAATTCTTTATGAAAAATAGAATTTTTACTGAGAAGAGAGTGAGCTTATCAGTGGATTAATGGATTTTATTCCCTTAAATGTCTAATATTCTTTTGGAGAGCTCGTTGTTTAATGTTCAACTTGTCATCCCCCGGTTACGTATAACCATGTTTGGTTTTATGGATCTTCTATCTTTCTTTTTGCATTACTGACACCTTTTTTGGTCCTTTTTATTTTTCATCGAATTTGCCCAGTCGTGATGCAAAATATGGGGATGAAGCCTTTAGGTCTCTCGTCATGCTAGCTTAGCAGTTGCGATAAGGTGAGAAGGTTAGTTCGTTCGCTCTCACCAACTTTTATCAAATAAATTTAAGGCCCCGTGGTTTTGTTTCCAGTGTTGGTAGGGAGGAAATGAGTGTTTGAAGATTCCTCTAAATGATACCGATGATGCGAGAGATCTTATCTTTTGTCATACGGGATAGCTTTAGCAAAGTGGTGCAATAGAAGAATGGTTCGGACTCCATCTCGACTTCCTCATCCACAAGATCTTCGGCCATCACCTTCTTGATTGAGGAGTCTGGGGCCCAAGGAGGTTCCTCCTCCAAAGGTATCACTACCGGCTTAGGAGTACGAAGGAGGCCCCAAAACTTCAAAATATCGATCCCTCATTTCAAGTAGATTTTAGATAGCTAGTCACTGCTTTGTAATAGGATACTTAATGTTGTAATCCTTAATTTTTGTAAACTTGATAATATTTTTAATGAAAATATCCTCTTTTCCTAAGTTTTTTTCCTATTTATTCCTCCCATTTTAGAAAATGATCTTTGGCAGGCCATCAACTGAATCATTTTTTAGAACCTCGTAAGGCGAGATTTGATCCCTGGGACTATCCTTAGGATCTTAAGGAGTGTTTACCGATCCTTAAGAATCTTGTATTTGTGCAAGCTAATCCTCAGGATATTATGGAATGGGTACCGATTCTTAGGATTTCATAGTGTGAGAGTAGATCCTCAATGTTTTTGGCTTTAAGATTGTGAGAGAAAATCCTTTACATTTTGGCTTTAGGATTGTGAGATCTGATTCTCATCATTTTATCTTTGGGAGACGTTTTCCTACTTAGGCTTCGGTTTGGCTGGTTGTCATCACTACTTAGGTTTCCACCTTATCCTCTGGTAAGACACACACCCTTAGAGTCATTTTGTCAAAAGAGATTACCTTATGATGAAATATCTTGTTGATAGAGGGCAGCTATACTCTGATAGGATTTCAAGCCTATTTCAAGAGATCATCTTCCAATGAGACATATCTTCATTGTAAAATAGCGATGCCATGTTTGTTTTTAATTTGATCATAATTTTATTAAAAATACGTGGCCCTACTATTCCTCATGGTATGAATAACTCCCAAGGTGTCAGGTTGCTAAAAGGAGTGCTTCCAGCCTATATAGCGTTTTGTTTATGAAAAGCTACACCTGGCTGGAACACGGAGATGTCATTGATAGAGAACTTGTTGTAATAATGCTTAGCGGTAGTGTCTTCAGAGATTATCAATGTTCCATCTTCTGGGAATCAGTTTCCTTTCATGTCCTCCAACATGTAGCTTTCTCTACCGTCTGCTTCGGCGACATTGTATGAACATTCCCAGTAATTTGCCAACTTTCCTTTTTTTTGTTCTGAATCATTTCATTTCTTCTCATGACTAGTTCTCTAGGGACAAACTGAGTCATTTCTTACCTTCGATCATGGTACTTCTTCATATTTTCTTTCACCTTAGCTTGATAAAGCTTAGACTTTTTCCTCTTTTCATCCAGGAAATCTAGATTCGTGCAGACCTCTACATATTAGGTGAAATACTCGATGGCTACAATCACGTACATGACTTTTTTGGCTTGTTCCGGGAATGGTCCTACCTAGTCGATTCCCCACTTCTCGATTGGCCAAGTCCTATGGATCACCATAATCTCTTCCTCGGGAACATGTGCTACTGCAACAGGCTTTTAACGGGGAACGTAATTTCAGATTATCTCAAAAGAGTCTTTAAACACTAGTGGCCAGTAGTATCCACCCTTTAGTAGTTTTTTTGGCGATGAACCTTAGCTCCTTGGTAATCTCCACAAACCTCTTGGTGGATTTCTTGGATGAGGTACTTTCCTTTCTTGTATAAAGTGTCATTATATATTGTGTATCTTAATGCTTTGACTTTGATCTTCCTGGCTTCCACCCAATCTTCATATAATGTGTCATCCCTTGTATATCTTATGAGCAACGTAATACAGGCTCTTCCTTATAACTGAAACACTTCAATATTTCCATCAGCATATGTTTAGGATATTTTAGGCTTATATCGGCAGATACTGACTTGATCAGAGCATCAGTCTTCTAGTTCTATTCTCTCAGTACTTCAATCAAGATGTATCTTTTGAAATTTCTCAGCATCAGCAGTACTAAACCCAAATATTTTTGAAGATTCCTTTCCCTAACATCTTAATCCCCCATTCACTTGTCGAACCACTTTTTAAGAGTCACTAAATGTCTCCAAGCTTTGTACTGCTAGATCTTTGGCCAATCTCAAGCATGTAATCAAATCTTCATATTCCGCTTCGTTGTTAGTGGTTCATAATTCAAAATGTAGGGTGTATGGAAAATATATACCGTTCAGGCTATTCAAGAGGACTCCTGTTCCACTTCCTCTGGCATGGGAAGAACTATTCATATACAATTGTCACATTCGGTTATCTTTAATGAAGGGTTGTTTTGGGATGTCCTCTGGGGTCTCTACTATAAAATCATGTAGGTTTTGGCCCTTAATTTCTATCATTGAACTATATTAAATACTATATTTTCCTAGTTCGATAACATATTTCATTAAAATACTCAAGGACTCGGATATAATAATTACCTAGAAGCTCAGAGACAACACTTCTCGTATTTTGGTTTCATGAGTGTTGGCAAGAAGTGGATGTTTTTCTTCAGTTGTTAAAAATGACTTCACATTCTTTCGTCTATTCAAATTTCTTTGCTCTTTTCAATATCTAGAAAGAAGGGGAGATTATTATTAGCCCCTTTTGATAGGAATAGGGTTAAGGCGGTCAAAGAGCCCATGAGGCACTGAGCGTCCTTAGCCAACTTGGGAGGTTGCATCTTAAGGATGGTATCGACTTTCTCTGAATTGAATCCATTCCCCTATTGGACATCGTAAAAACCAAGAGCTTCCCAACCCCCACTTCGATGATGCACTTTGATGGATCGAGCTTCAAGTTTGCACTATGGAGTCACTCGAATGGGTCCTTCAAATCACTTGGAAAATATACATAACTCTTTCACTTCACAACCATATCTCTCACGTATTTTTCAATGTTTTTACCGAATTATTTCTTGAATATTTTTTCCTCCAAACATTGGTACGTGACTCTAATATTCTAATCATAAATAGCAATTTCTTGTAACAGAATGTTCTTGCATCCGTATAAATGAAGTATTCTCCTTGTCTTCTTCTGCAATCAAGATCTGATTTCAACCTTTGTATTCATCAAAGAATGCTAACACCTTGTATCCCGTGATAGCTTCAGCAATATGATCAATAGGGGAAAACAAGTAGCTATTCTTGGGGAAACACTAGTTCAAATCGGTGAAATCGATGGACGTTCACCATCACCCAGGTAGACCATGAGAAGTCATCGTCATACTCTCAAATGTAAAACTTATAACACCTATGGTTTCCTATGATACAATTAAGTAGATAATGGTAGCAGGGATCGTTCCACTAGAGAAGAAGGATTTTCCGAAGGGTTCATACATAAATGGTTTTATATATGGGTTCATGCATATAAGGTTATATATAACCTTATATGCATGAACCCTTAGGAAAATCCTTCTTAGGAATATGTACATAAAGGTGGGGAGTTTTGTTTGGTTGATATTTAAAGCCTACAATTGAAATACTAAACAATTATATTATAAGTAAAGATTAGTTTAACATGCAAACGATTAAGAAGATGGTATAATCACAATTGACTTATACTTCCAATCCCCAAATTGATCATAGAACCTCTACTCTATTTTTAACCTCACATTGATCATAGATACCGACGGTCAAGTAAGTCTCGGGAGGCAAGATAGTGATAGTGATAGTGAACAAAGGCAAGAATAGTGAAGTTACCTAAAATAGAAGACATGCCTCTATATTTATACACCTTAAACCCTAGTAGTCCTCCCTAATCATAATCTCGTCCATACTCGGTAAGGAGGTCCATGATGACCACCATTGTGTGGGCCCCACTATATACCTTAAGCTTTGGGTTTCACCTTAATAGACTGGGCTTGTGAACCCATAAATAACTAGACCAAGATATATCATCATTTAGTCGTAGTTCACTTTCTTCCTCAATCCCCAACGTCTTCCTCAATCCTCAACATTCACCTTTTTCTTCAATTCCACCACTCATCAATCAGCTTTTTCCTCAACCTCCACCGCCCATCAGTAAACTTTTCCCCCAAATTACCACCGTCCATCGCTCGAAATCTTCTCTACCGATTCATTAATATTCTTCCAAAATTGTCCCCGGCCTAAACTTAGAACCCTATATCCTCCCACGGCTGCAACAGAGTCGACGACGGCGCGTGGGCAATGACAGGAGGAGGCAACAACTGCGATTATGTGATGACGCAGCTACTCCAGAACCCACATATTATGGGATTTTATCATGATTTGTAATGGGTAAAGTGGTTTTTTGTAATATATTTATTTGTGTTTTTTGGTAAGATTTTGTAAATCAAAGCATTGCTTTGTTGCGGTGCTGATTCTTTCTGTTTATGTGATGCTTTTGTTTGGGTCTGGTGACGGGTAAATGAGTCTTTCCATATTTTCTACAATTTTGAGACTCACTCCTTCTCTTAGCAGCTTATGCGATATATATACATATATGTATATGTTCGGGTTTAGGTCCAAAGAAGCACACAATAAGGTTCAGGTTTTTTATACAATGGTAGAGCACTTTAGACGAGTGCATTTTATAATTAGTGGAACTAATGAGGTCATTTGATATTTATAATGAAATACTTATAATTATGACAACCTATATATATCACAAATTCTTATTTTACACCAAGTGTTAGGGCATTTTATAATTAGTCGAACTAATGAGGTCATTTGATATTTACAATGAGATGATTATAATTATGGTAACCTTTTTTAAATGAATGTTAGCATATAAATAATTATAATTTAAATAATTCGAATGTAATATTATAAAAATAATCAGTTTTATTGTATTCATTATTTAAGAATTTTTAACTAAATTGATTGTTTCAGTTCATCACTCATACACTTTTTCTTGGCTGACTAAATTTAAAACTTTTAACAAAATTATTTATTTTCAATTTAAATATAAGACACAAAATGTACATAAAAGTTAATCCTATTTTAATTTATAATACCGGAGTCATTCTCTTGAAAGACGGTCTTTCCATAAGTCATGGAAAGACCAAGATTTAAAGTGTAAATTAGAAGAAATCAAAATAAAATTTCCGGATTGCATGAATCGGGTTATAAACTTTATAACTACTACATGTTGCACAGTAAAATTTTAATGTTGCAACTAAGACCTTTTACATTTTATTATTTCAAGTAAACCCCGTCTTTCCATAAGTTTATGGAAAGACGGTCTTTCCCAAAAGTTTGTCTAAAAAGAAATGTATGGGTGTGATTTTCGTTTTGCTTTGCCATACTTTTCCGTATTATATTAATTATTTGTGATTGATATATTACAAGGTATGTAAAGAAAAGAATTAAAATATAGAATTTAAAATTTTAACTTTGAAACATTTAAAGTGGATTGCAAGTGAAGATTTGCCATTAGTTATCTTTACAAAAAGAAGGGCGTGGATTGATTTTTCTTTTATATTTTGTATTTTAAGTGATTCTTGTTCTTTTGTTTTTTTGAGTGAATGATTTTTCTAAAATCCAAAATTCATAGAACTGCTGGAAAAAAATATTCAGCAAAAATTACAATAGCAACTTGAATCCAACATGACTAACCTATTATAACTATTAACTTGTCTCCCGCAAAAATTACGACCGATAGTAAAGAGAAGCGTCACTATACTAAATAGGGATCCACTGGGTTAAACTATAACACTACTTGATCTAGACCAAGAATTTCTATATTTATATTATTCAAACTGTAAACACTTTGAGAAAAACAAATCGATGCATCTAAACAAATAAAATCCTAACAAATTACACGAATAAAATGACAAATGTACTAATTTGGACGGTCAGATGAAGTGAACAACTAAAAATTTAAGTGATCACATAAACATCACGATCTAATCGACTAGATCGAATACCATTACCCATATGTGGTGATAGATTGTGACATGCATGCTTATGTCTCAGACCTATAAAATAGTAATAAAAGTATAAACTTTGATGAACGTAAGGAATATATAAAATAGGAAGTGATCTTTTCGATAAAAACAGCTCAAACAATTCTGAGTTTCCGGAAAACCTGAATATGTGAAACAAACAAGAGTTCAACTAAGTGGTAAAATTAATTAATTTATTTTCAAAAAAAGTAAAATTAATTTTAAATCCCGATCATTTGCATTTTCTCATGTTTAGAGCAGAAAGCCTGAATTCTTTGAAGACCATCCTTAAGAAAAGATGGCTCGACAGCAAATGTCAAGCGAAGCCAGTTCTTCATCCCCATTGTAATTCCTGCCATTTAAATTTTCATCAGAAAACATCTCATCTAAAACTCTATAATTATTACTCTATAATTATCACTCTATAATTATCATCAAATCTAGATCAAAACTTTATATTTCTCAAAAAAAGTAGCAACTATAATGCGAAAACAAGTTTCGAAATAAAATTTCCCATGATAATGTAAATCATTAGGGTATAGTTGTAAGCAGCACTGGCTAGTTAATCTTAAAAGAAGAGGAGACCGATTTCCGCTTTTCACGAAAAAGCATTTTACTTATAAAATAAGAAGTGTTTTCAAGAGTTTACCAAACATCGAAAGTTACTTAGCTTATAACTAAACTTTCAGTAGTGTCTACTATACATGCAATATGTACAGAATATACCATAGACAAATACCATTAGCCTAATCTATTTAATTATAGAATAAATCAAGAAAATTCTGAGTTTATCTGCATTTCATTCCAATTCAGTTAAAATCAATTCAGTTCAGTTCATCATAAATTTATTTTGGTGAAATTTAACTTAATTTATTCATATATTACTATTTTTCAACACACTTATTTTTAATTCAGATCACATCATATCAGTTCAGATAAACTCCAGAGAACGTGGCCTTATAAGCTAAGCGACTTTTTGGTGTTCGGCAAACTACTAAAAATGTGTTTATTTGAGAAGCATCATCTATTTTTGAAGGAAAAAAACAGAAACGGGTCTCTTCTGCTTTCAAAATAACTACAGCTTTGCCAATCACACCCTATCAGAAGAAATAATCTTCCTGTCCTCTGTGAGTTTCAAGTTGAAAAGCACTCACCAGGTAGAAGAACTACAGATTCCTCTGTGGCGAGTTTGAGGCAGAAATCCATGTCATCAACTATGTCTTGGAGCAAAGGCAAATTTAGTTTCACCAAAATAAACATAGATCCTTGTGGTTTGTATGGGCATGTAAAGCACGAAATCTCCTGAAGCCTATCATAACAAACATCTGCTGCTTTTCTCAGCAAATCCACAGTCTTCAAGTAGAAATCCTCTGGTATTTCCTTGAGGAGTTTTGGAACAGAAGCCTGAAAAATATGACAATTAGTTACATTAGTTTTGAATAAAAATAGTTTGTGACCCAATTTTATTGTTTCAATGGTGAAACTGATCCAAAAACTTTCGATAAGGCAATGAGATCTCATGATGCTTCATTTTCGAGGGAGGTAACAAATGATGAAATGGACTCAATTATTAGTAAAAACACTTGGATACTCAAAGACTTGCCTCTTGGTTCCAAACTCATTGATTGTAAATGAATGTTTAAAAAGAAAATGAAAGTGGATGGAAAAAAAGACAAATACAAGCAATGTTTGTAGCCAAAGGGCTTTGCACAGAAGCATGGCATTAACTATGTTGATAGTTATTCTCCAGTAGCAAGAGTGAATATGATACGATACTAATTGCAATAGATGTAATTTTAAAGTGGCACATTCATCAAATAGGTTTTAAAACTTCATTTTTAAATGGTGAATCCGAACAAGAAGTTTACATAATACAACCTGAAAGATTTGTAGTGTTTGGACAAGAGAACAAAGTGTACAAACTTGTAAAATTCTAGTATGTGCTTAAACAAGCTCCAAAGCAGAAGCTTCAAAGATATTGTAAGGCCATGAAAGGTGGAATAAATGTACTCCCTCCGTCTCAGGGGAATTTGCACAAAAAAAATTCACGATCTCCAACAAACATGTTTAAATGTAAATATGTGTAACTAATGATGATAATTCCACATAAAAATTTGATGTTTAAAAACTACATGTTACGACGAATCTAACAATATCTCATACGATAATATTTATGTTCATATATCTATTCAAATATACGGTTAAACCTCAACAACTTTGACTGCTAAATAGTTAGTGTGCAGATTCGATTGAGACAAACATAATTGGCAATCTAATCTCCGGTATGTGAAGCGAAAGCTCCTAAAATGTATGGAGGAAATATCTAAAGTAACATACCTGAATAATAGTTGCAGGATTTGGCGAGATATCAAGGCAGCTCTTGATGCAGTCAATTAGCTGACATTGTTAATTAATATAACTGATTAGATGATTTTCTATTTGTTTTTTTATTGCAACAAGATTTTTATAACTTTAAAAAACTTTTATAATCATTATACTACAAATTATAGCAATCGTAGAACTTTTGTCGTAGACTTAGTGAAATATTACAATAACTTATAAAGTGTTACTTAATCATTTGAAAAGTGTTACCTAAATTTTAAAAAATATTGTGTTAGATCTAATGCAATATCACTTAAGGTAATACTTGTAAAAGGTTTGCAATATGTTCAATTTAGTATTATTGGCACCAAAATCAACACTTTCAAAGTGTTATATTAGATTTCGTTTTTATTAATGACTGTATAGTAATGTATAAATGATTATAATTTGACCATAAAAGTTATTGAAACAGGATTTTTCATGATTGATCTAACCGTTAGTCAGTCTAATAGGAGACTTTCACGTAAAAACATTTTATAGAGAGGGTGAGGAACAAACCCCATAATTCTGAAGAACATCATTTGGATTAGTGATTACAATCCAACCAAGCCTCCAACCAGGAAGCATCCATCTCTTTGACAATGATCCGATTGAGAGAACTGGCACTTTCATTCCAAACACACGCATTGGAGTGAAAGGGGTACTTCCAAATACTAAATGTTCATATGCTTCATCTGCAACAACAACAAAACCATGCCTCTTCGCAATCTCTGCAATCTACACACATATATGTTAGAACTTCGACCGAAAAACGAGTAAAACAAAGGGGAAGGTCTCCTGGCAGGTGGTTTGTCCTTAAACTATGATTTGGCTTTGGTCTTTCATTTGGTTTTTGAAGACTCTTGACCCATGAATTAGTGGGAGTGTTAAGTCGAGACATTTCCATCTAGTCAAACCGTTAGGTTCAACTTCCTTTGACATTCTGAGGGGCAAGAATGTCTTTTTGTATTCAATCTCATAATTTTTTGCAATTCAAAAGAATGTACTCTCGACTTGTGCGAGATCCGAGTTGAAAAGTCATCTCGAACTGTTGAGATTCGAGCAGAGATTTGTCACGCACCACACTCACGGCTCATAGCATTCTTAAATACTAGAGTTTAATAGGAAAATACATTTTTACCCCTCAAATTGTCAACAAAAGTTTAACTTAACGACTAGACAAAAATGACTCGACTTAGCACTTTCTCTTAGTTTAGGGTTTAAGAGTGTTAAAAAAACGATGACAATAAATTAGGAGTCACAGAAATCGTCTCCCATGTATTAAATTACCTTGTGCTAAGTGTACACATTTCCGCACGGATTGCCCGGATTGGTGACAACCATCGCAACTGTGTTATCATCTGCAACAGATTACAGATGATGAAGATCAACTTCCCAATCTTGTTCAGGCAAAAGATCATAGTATCGAATTTCGATCCGGCTAACGATAGCTCGAGCTTCGTAGAATGGATATCCTGGTTTCGGAAGAAGTATGTTGGCGCCAGAGTGAGCTAGGGCTGTGAATACGACTTCGATTGCTTGTCCCGCACCAGCTGTTATATGAACTTCGTTTGGAGATACTTCAAACTCTTGGTTGCAAGATAGATGATCTGCTATAGCCCGGTTAAAAGAAGATCTTGACGTGAGAACTTATACGGGTGAACTCCCACATTTCAACCCATATATTGTTCGGGTTTATATACTAATTCATCTGGATATTTTTGCGGGTCTGTCCATTTTACCAACCACGGTAAAAATTGGGTTGGATAAAAATGGATCGGGTTGAAACAATCTGTGGGTCGAAAGTCACCCAACCCAAGAGTTTCAATCTACATATTGAGCCAAATGAGTTTATATACCAACTCATATGGGTAAACCTGTGAGTTCACATATATTGACCCTTATGGCATGGTATAACCCATATGGGTAAACTCGTGGGTCCGTTCATTTTACCAACCCAAGGTCAAAATGGTCAGGATTGAAATTTGCAGGTAAAAAATTACTCAATCAGCTAATTTTAACCCATATATTGACTCATATGTACTTATATAATAACTCATGCGAGTAAACTCTTGAATTTCAGTCCATATATTGACTTGTCTCGAGTTTATATGACGTGGGTTTCTTCATTTGACCAATGCACATGCCCGCAAGTTCAATTCGCACGTGATCATATTTTTCCGTTACCCCATCACCCCCATTAAATCTATCACAATTACTTGTTTTAGACAGTCTAAACTTTAGGTCAGGGTTTATTGTGTAAATATCAGAAGTTTTATTTGGGGTGGGGTTTTAAAAAATATATTCTAATAAATTAAGGGACCTATTGTGCAATTAACAAAATGCTACTCCCACCTCCTATCAACAGAATTTCAGAATTTCCATTTTCTTTTTTATTTCTCCCACCTCCTATCAACAGAATCGGAACCGCTTTTAGACCACCCT
>JAULKJ010090163.1:0-15752 GCA_032355405.1 Rubia balearica | reverse complement strand
GAGGGAAGAAAATGGCAAGGGATAGCTGATGGTTAGGGAGATTTTCGTGTACTCGTCGATGTTGGGAGAGTCTTCCATGTCGAGGCCATCGATCAATTCCCAGCCCCAAATTGAGAGAGTTTGTGAGGCTACTGGAATATTCAGCAGCTGCTCAATTTTCTGCTTTATTTTGAGAATGCTTTCTTGAGGCTCTATTTCAAGGGGAAATTCACATCCCTTTACTAAAATCGTGACCTTCATGATCGATGGTGATTCAGGGAAAAACGATCTTGGGGATTGATGTGGTCGGATATTGAAAGGTTAATGATGAAGGGAGTGTAATTTTTATGGCTATTAGACATGCTATAGTAATGAATATGACCAATGCATGATGTATGCTCATCTTCCACTGGTCTTCAAAGACTGAAGTATGCATGCAAATTGTACCTCTCGTTCAAGTAATGAAAGCTGGGTTCAATCATCATTTAAATCTCTCCACTTGCATATTAAAAGAATCCATTTAATGAGTCTCGTATAAAATCGTTTCAAAGACATGACTGTCTTCTGATTCTGGAAGTAATTCGGGTGAGGTGGTAAAAATTCATTTTGTAGATAAAACCCCTTACATTTTTCACAGAACTCCAATAAAATTTCCAAATTCTTATCTTACACATTGTCAGATCTTACAAAAATGTATAGATACCACTAAGGTAGCAATTATCTATACATAGAAATAGAAATCACGTAGATCCTATTTCACAAAATACATCTAAATATTGAACCATTCCTAACATTCAATCACATAATTGTAGTTTGATAAAAAATCTACAGACAAAACTAATGAAGCATCTATAGATAAGAATAGATTTCAGTCAAATTCTATTCCGCATACTCTACTCCACGAGATTCGACAAATATATTACGGTACCACATCAGGAGATCCTAGAGTTGCGGACCGGACATTATTTAGATGTCTCGCCAAACAATTTCTTGTACTGTTGATGTCATCTTGTGAATACGGCTTACAATCCTTCGAAAAAATCTGTGCCGCTAATAGAAATGGTCATCCATTAAGTATTGAGCTGAAGATGAAAATTGACATATTTATTGACAACATACTCACTTTATTAATTTCCAGGTAATACAATCGTATATCCTTAACGCACTCTGTTGCGTATAACATTACGTAGTACCCACACTATTGTATTTTTGCTTTTCTCTTGTAATAACATTCAGAGAAGCGTGTGTGAATAAAATAAGAAGAAGCACACTTTTATGTTAATTGAGTAATGGAAGTGATACCTTAATTTGAACTATGCGTAAGCCCTTTATTATATTTGACTCAGTGAATGCACTCTCCTAAATGTCAGCAAATGTGTTTGATGGTTGAAAGTGCAACAAATCCATCCAATATAAGCACTTGTTGGCGGGAACAGTCAATATTAATCTCTAATGATCACTACACACAAAAGTGTATTAAAAAAAGTAAAAATTGAAATAACACATCGAATGACATGTGAGACAATTTTGAAATTGAGAACATCATCTTTGAATGTAGGGCGCAATGAAAAATTTCTTATCTGTTCGGCCGATGCTTTTGCAGGCATAATCGATCCTGTCTTTCTTTGAACAACCAATCCCTTGGGTCATCAACCAACACAAATGCCCAACCCTTCCTTTTTTCCTTTTAGTTAGCAAAGAAGTACCTGTACCTTATCAACACAAATGGGGACATGATTAGAGCAGATTATGTATGAAACACAAATTTACTCATAAACATATAGAGAAGATCAAAATTAATCTTGCACTTACAATAGAAATAGGGACACGATTGTTTGGTTGACTTTCTCGCACTTACAAAATTCATTGAGGTTACTCTACAATGCAATAATGTCGCAATTTCTACCAAATACCCATTCATTTTCTGAAAATGTGTATGTGGAGTTATATTGGTGCGCATTTATCCAATTGAATAAAACGTGTATGAAAGGAGGAGAAGGGTTTTCCATTGGTGCTTCATGTTGTTTGAGTAGAAGGTTAGGGGAGTGTTAGGTGTTCTTATGTTGTTTTCGAAGGTGTTGCTGGCAAGGTCACCAATACTGGTTCAAGTGCACCCAATTTGACATTTCGATATTGGATCTTGTGGTTTTCATTTACGCATAATTAGCAAATGTTACGATTTCAGATCTACAATGGACATATGCCTTGTGAGAGCTGTTTTTGTATCCATATTTGGAACAATTCATGTAGGACTATCATAAGTTTTAGCTTACAATATCGTAGAACATAAATTTTCTAATTATGGGAATTTGGAAAATGATTATAATATCCATTTTTCATGTTACGGATTTGAGACATGCACAACAAGAAAACACACCTATTATTTCGCCCCTTTTACTTTGGTTATTTGGAATTTGGCAATTAACTGAAATAAAAGGTTCTTTTACCTTGATTATTTTAAAAAATAAAGTAAAAAGTATTATTTACTTCAAATAAAAAAATGAGGTAAAACGTTGTAAATAACCAATGCCGCACACCTGTCTCACTTACCGACGTTGGTTGTTTTTAC
Source organism: Rubia balearica (assembly GCA_032355405.1). Lineage (NCBI taxonomy): Eukaryota > Viridiplantae > Streptophyta > Magnoliopsida > Gentianales > Rubiaceae > Rubia > Rubia balearica. The sequence continues at coordinate 13,204 of JAULKJ010090163.1, read as the reverse complement.
GGGTGACATCACATGTCCTTCTCACAGACATGGATGACCAACGTCGCACACTGTTCTCAGTTGCTGACGTCGGTTGTTTTTACGACTAACGTCTAATGTGTCCATTTTATGAAGTAAATGAATCTACCACAAAGTCAAACTCTATGTTTGGCGTGATTGTTCTGATTCGACATCAATATCTATTCATGTGGGGATTGTTGGAAAATGATTGTAAAAAAGTTGAATTTTGTCAACTTTTGGGCATTGTTTTGAGTGGGACTCTAACTGAATTAGAGTTAGTGGGGTGTCTTTTTTGGATTCTTCTCTGCGAGTACTATAAAATTGTTTATTTAAACTCTCGAAACGGATAAAGGATAAATGAAAGAGTCACTCTTGGAAGGAAATATTAGGCGGAAATACATTCGCACGTAATAAATTTTCTCTATTTTTAATTGTCTAAAACACGTATGGACCACGTTTGAAGTCTCTAGAAATTCTGAACCGCGTAACAATAATTTATGAAATCACGTGTGAAATTTTCATATGAAATTTGAACGTGGTTTATCATGATAAGAAATATATGAGATATTCTTATCCTTTTATAATCTATTTGAACATTTGTAAAATATTCTTGCTGATCGGAGAATATTTTCTCTGATTATAGGGAATCAGATCTTCCACGCCTCTTTCCATAGGGTCTCAAGTTCCTCATTTATTCTAAATTTGAGTCTTATCCTTCTTTCTCTATTAAGGTGATAGTCTTTCAGGTTTTGCGGGAATATGAGATAAGTTTGATTTGTTAATTATTACCTTCGATGGTTTTATCTTATGGAACGATATCCACGAAGGGACTCATTCGTTTCAAGAACTGCGAGTTTACTCATGACTCCATCCATTTGTGATTACTTGAAAATTGGTTATTAATTACAATTTAAGCTTTCCAATTCTACAAATGAATACTTAATAAAGGTTATTATTCTTGCTTATATTAAATTTCTCATGTAATTTATTTATTTCCTTTTCACATGATATTATGAATATATTTTCAACAGTTTAAATAATTTTTGACTTGTATGAGGTTTAAACTTTGTAATTTTGTACATCATGTCTTCAAAATCATGTTTTGAATGTCATTGGAATATGGTTGATTGATTCTACAGCTAGGCTACTAGGATATCTAATTGAATAGCTTTGGCCATTCATCTAAAGGATAATTACATATATTTCCTTTGAGCTTTTGCCATATTAATAAATTGTCCCTAACTTTTCTAATAATCACTACTACAAGCACCCCTTATGGCACCGATTGCTGGGGCATATGACACTAGTATTTTGGGCTCAAACTGACTGGTGTCTAATTAGGGTGGTACTGAAATGTAGTTCCTATGGAATTTGCGTAATATACCAATGCTGATTTAAGATACATAGCACCGATTATAAGTACCAGTGCTAAAAAATGTAGCGATGCTCAATATGATATACGACACCGATTCCCAATACCGATGTCATTAACAATGTAGAGGTGCTAACAAATGATATACATAACCAGTTTCAATACTGGTGCCAATACAATGTGGCGGTGTTTTGTCTCACACAATCAGCACGGGCAGAGCAACTGCATATTTTAAATTAAGACCAGCACCGGTCTACCTTATCAGTGCTGTTTGTTTTGTAGAATCGGTGCTAAGGTTTAGTAGCATCCTTTTCTTCCAGCACCTGTATGGAATAATACCGGTGCATGTTGTAGTATATTGTGAAATTTACAGCACCAATATTGTTTGCGGAAAACCTATACCGGTTTTAATTTTCATTTGCAATGCATTATTTGAATTAATCTGTGCCCATCAGGATAGAAACTCAGGAAAATGTGATAGAAGAAACAATTAACAGCCAACCAACAAGATGTAATCTAATAACTTGATTTATACTGACAAAGAAGAAATGAATGAATTATGAACTGAAATTGTCTAAAAAAAAGTAATCCTTCCACAAAGCAAATAATAGGAATAATAGGAAAAACTGTAAACATCTTTGACATCAATTTTTTACACTTCCTTATATTCGTCAATGTCCATGGAAGTATTACAAACTTTGGAATACACGTCCACCCAAATCTGACACCATCTGTCAGCTACAGCCGACCAACCTCGAGGATATCTGTAGAGGTAGTTTTTAGCATAATCTCTTCCATGTAGAGAAAGACGTAGTATTCGCATTCCCAGCCACTCAATTTAGTTCGGTACTGGAAATGGAAAAAATCAAGTTAAATGTAATTGTATGGATTGTTGAAGTGAATGACTTACATTGATGTTTATGATTTTCCATGTGTAATCTAGAGGCGGCTCTATCTTCATCATTTGCCTTTGACACTCACATGCAATATTAAGAATCATCATTAACTTGTAATGGTTAGGAAAATCACACTTTTATACGTTAAATTAAGTACGAAAAGTGGAATGAATGTACCTGGCAATGATTTTGTTTTCACTTATGTTTTTTTGGTTTGATTCCTCCAGTTAGCTAGTCAAGTGTAAAAACTTCCTCCGTACTATAAATGACGAGTATTAAGTACCAATGATTGGTGCGTTGAAATGAAAGTAGCACATGAATGAAATAGTTAGAGGAGTACAATATTGTGTAATTGACTAAACTTGTAAAGTGTCACTTACATTTTAATGTATGGAACTACATAAATCATGGCACTAGTATTGAGCATGGTTTCCAGAATGGCTTTAGCACGACCCTCGACTTCTACATCCTTGATTTTCAAGGAATAGCCTCTCGTACAGCACGGGACAAACTAGATGCGACCATTTTTGGTTGTGAAGACTTGGTCCCAGAAGTGACTTGAAGAATAGCATTAGTTAATATCATGTAAAATTTGTTTATTAATAAAATGAATTATAGTGAAAAAGTAAATCTTACCCCATCCAAAAATCGATCATCAAGTTCAATAGTCAAACCATACCTCTGAAGTTACCAAACTTGTTCCCGAACTCAACTAAGTAATCAATAAACAATGCAACACTATGTTTTTTGCCGAAAGTCGATGGTCGATAATCCGAAAAAAACCACCTTCCCGGACTCATACATTCCTTCACAAGTTTATTGTGGTGTTTGATGTAATTCACCATGTTGGGATATACTGTGAATTGGTGCTTGTTGACAATCTAAAAATATGTAATGAAAATGAAATTAGAGAATTTGATAAATAATGAAATATAGTAGAAATTACAGATGTTATTGAGACGTACCAATTTTATAGGCCTGTCATTCCTAAATTCTCCCTTTGAGGGACAGTAGGAGCTGGTCAATCCAGAATGTTTATGGTTTCTAGCTGCAAAGAAAATTAATTTAATTTGAATGATTACTAATAAAAAAATTAGACATGTAAAAGTCGTAGCTTTTTATTGATTTTTTTACCTCATCGTCGCTACAATTGATGAAATACAAATCATCGGGTTGAGGTTTGTTGCCTTTAATATCCTCGGCCTGCGTATTATCTATGATTGAGACTAACGCCATCGGCCAATCCACCACACTCCTTTGAGCGTCGCCCAGGTCATTGAAATTGTGGTTGGCAGATGGTAGCCCAGCCCTTGGATGGTATATTGGCTAGCACATGCAGAAGCGAGCCAATCTTCCGTTTTACTTCTCGGCACGCTTAGATTTTTGTAGTCACGCTTGAATAACTCTCTAGCTCTCTCTATGAAGTCCATTGACATACAAAGTCACCAACTCAGCATCCTGTTACGAATGGCGATAATGAGTTAGTCTACAATAGTTAATGGTTCCCTAAATTCAAGGAAAATCCAAACAGTGTCAACAATGGAGCTTTAATGCATATATACCTCTTCATTCCCTTCTCCATCTCTTGTGGGACCTGGGCCCGAGCCGCTGACACCAATAGAAACAACTCCGTAAATAAAATTCTCAATGAAGCTCTTTGGGTCAACTAGACATTCAGGTATGTTTAATCCCCCAACTGAGGTTATGCCCTTGACCAACTGGTCGAGGTAGGAAACCATCACCTTTACGACTAGCTGCAACAAAAAAAGGTTTCTTGTCTTCCTTCTTCTGGGACGAGGAGTTACTGGCGCAGTTTCTTCTTGCTATGTCTAGGATAGAAATCGATGTTGACAGTCGGGTTTCGGCACCTCTGTACCAACCAGGGTGATCCCTCTTTCCGGTGGCTCTAATCAATATGTCCTCGCCCGGACCCAACTATAGGGTTCCTTTCTCCTTTTCTTAGTTCATTATCGACTGCAGGGGGAATCATTGTGTTAGTAGGGATGAATATCAATCTATTTAAATATGAACATTTAAATAATATGGATACCAACGATGGTGTCCGCTATGGATTTGACTTCGTCGGTTGCATATTCCTCGTCCAATGTCTTGTTCGACTCCAAGTAAACCAAGGATCTGTCAAGCTTGTTATTCTTTGTACTTATCTCTACCTAAATTTCTTATTCCGTGTATCCCTAGTCCTTAAGCCCCTTCCTTTCCTTCTCCTTGAGTTCCTCTATCAGCTTCTCTTTTGTAGCCCGGTTTCCCTTCAGTCTAGTGTATATACTTTTTTCCCTTTGAATGGTCACTATTCGTCTTTCTTTTTTTTCCCTAAAAAATTGCCAAAAACATAGAGTTAGTTATTGACACAAGGAATTTGTTGCGCCATAATTAAATATTAGGTATTATGTCATTTAAGAAGTTAACTTACTATCATTTCCTCTATTTTTATGTGGTCCTAAAACTTCTTCCACTCTTCCTCGTCCATCTGTTGATACTTTTTTGAAAACTTGTATTTTGGAACTTTGTCGTCGGGCAGATGCCAAATGTACTTGTTTGCCACCTTGGATTTCCAGTTGCGATATGCGTCTTCTTCCTTGCTGGTCCAAGTCTTATTCAATGAGCTCCACTGCGCTTTGGTCAATTTAGTTTCAAATTTGAAACTTGATTGCGATGGTAGTGAAAAACTGAGCCATGTTAGGAACATGGATATATAGTTTAATAGTAATTAATTATTAGTCATTGACAAATTAAGTTTTATGAAATATTTTTGTACCTTAAAGTCTCTCCACGCTTCTTGCTTCAGATCCTTCTGGACGTCTGACCAGTGTATCCATAAACCAAATTGAACCCATCTCTGAAATATGTAATAGCAATATGCGGTCCATGTGCCCCAGTTTTTGACACAAACTAGCTGACCCTTGACTTCCTCGAAGGCGACGGGGATATAATCCCTTTCCTTTGCTAACATAATCGACTGGTGAGTAGTCGTCCCCCTTTCCTTACACCAACTGGCAATCTCGAACTTGTCAAACTGCTTCCCGTTTGACCCGTCTGCTTTGGAGATGTCAACGTTACCCAGATTGCGTAGGGGTTTGTCCTTGCTATCACCCTCATCCTCTTGGGGAGCTTCCGCCTCTGGAGTACCACTAGCACCTGCTTGATTTTCCTCAAATGCAATCATAAGAGGTACCACCGGTGGAACCTCCTCTTGTTCGACGTCGGAAGAAACTTCCTTGTTCTCAACCTTATTGTATTTTGGTAAAGGGCCAAACCTTTTTCTCTTTCCGGCCACATTTTTGGATTTAAGAGGCATCTATATATGGAAATAAAGAAACCATTCAACATCACACATAGTATATCACACAACCCAACATCACAACCAATACTCCAACATCACAACATCACAACAGTTCCAATATCACAACATCACAACTCCAACACACTCCAACATTCCAATATCACTACATCAACAACAAAATCCAATATCACACAATAAACATCACACTCCAACATTACACACCGACACTACACAATGAACATCACACACCAACATCACACAATGAACTTCACACATTCATAAACCTTTCAATATCACACTTCAATATCACACAATGACCATCACCTCCAACATCACACAATGAACATGACACTCTAACATCACACAATAAAATAGTACAAACAAACATAAGAACTCCAACAACCCTGAGAAACTTAACGACTAGGGATTGTCCATTCACACATTTCATCAAACAAACATTCACACATTTCATCAAACACCTAGAGATTCTTACAGATTTAATTACTAGGGTTTGTACAAGACTAATAAAGAAATATTGTAGAAGTGCCTTTACACGCTCCGGGAAAAATTTGGTTGTGCAGTGGAAAAATTTGGTGAGTTCGCCACCGTCTAGTGGTACAATCCGAATAGAAAATACAAAATGAAGGGTTTGTCGAGTTTATAAAAAGTGGGAGTGAGAAGGTGGGCCAATGGATGTTGAATGGCGATTGAATGGTGGAGAACATGGAGATTTGATAGTGTAGAACGTGGAGAAATCGTTAGGAAGAGGGGGGGGAAGAAGAAGAAGGCGCGACCGTTATTGGATGAAGATGATCGATCATATTTTATATGAGAAGATTTAGCACCAGTATTTTACAATACATACCGGTACAAAAGTGTATGTACCGGTGTTATGCGAAGCAGCTGCGTGAACCTGCTTTACTTAATTTATTTGAATATCTCGAGAGTGAAGTAAAAAAATTGTCAAAGTATGAAGCACCAGTTTTAAAACCGGTGCTTATTGTGTATAAAGTAACTTTTGAGGCTGCCTTGATTTGTTTTGGCAACCTAAGAGAAACATTGTAAAAAAAATTTCTAAGTATAGACCACCGGTGTTAAAACAGGAGTTGTTTAACCAAAAAATCGGTGCTGGTTTTGTATGAAGCAGTTGCTTAGGCTGCGTTGATTTTTTTCCAACCCTACAGCGAACTTATAAAAATATTTCTAAATGTAGAGCACCGCTACAAAAATTGGTGCTGGTTGTGATAACCGATTCCGATAATAATGTAAAGAAACTTCTTGGAATTGCTTAATCCCAACATGGGTTATAATTCTAGCATCGGTATTACTACCGGTGCCTACAACTCTAATACCGGTGCCTGTATAATTAATGTTGAGCTGCAAATTTTTTTTAGCCCAATCAGTCTTTGGCGGGAAATAAATATTTTTTTACTGTACCGGTAAAAAAATGGTGCCAAAATGAAGTTGACGAAATTTTAAATTTCCTGCCCAGGAATAGACAAAAATATTTGGATTTCGGGATCCAAACAAACTTAGCATGGTACTTCAACACACTAAACTGGTGCAGACTTTCATTTCTACTATTTTGTAATATTTAATTTAAATCCCTCTTCAGGGGGGAAGTTTTGTCCTTTGTATTTTACATGCAATTGGAATGACAAATATTCAATTTAACATTTAATAGAGCTTGTATTTTGATTTTGTTTTCGATGGATACCGAAAAATGCTCTGATTAGAACTTTGTAAAAATAATACTGTTGCCCAAAACTAAACTACACCTTCTTTTCTGTAGCCAAATTACTTCATATTTTTTTAAATTTTTTGTGTGTTAATATGTGATTTAAAATAGAATGTCATGTTTTAATAGAATTTGGTAAAGTGCTAGTACATGTCCTAGAGTATCTTACTCTAGATACCTTATAAGTTAGGAAGTCTGTACGGGAAGTTTTGTTGGTGACTTTTTCTACCAAATCTGTAAAAAAAAAAATTTAAATTTGGTCTTGAATTTGACATTAGGGTCCCATAATGTATGATTTCTTCCGATAGCAATTGAATTTGGACCTCTGCGTAAATTTTTTACCTTTTGCACTAGCTCCCTCCAAGTATCTTGGAATTGGCCAAACTTGAAATTGGAGATTCAAAATGGAAATTGAGTATTATATGATCATAATTTCGCAATTATGACTTGATTGGGTAAATGGAACATCCCAAAAACTAATCATGGAAAATAAGTGCAACATTTTTAGAAATTGTTGTGTTGCCCAAAACTAAGTTTCACCTTAACCATTGATTTGAAACTATTCATTCTTGTCATTATATTCTAAATAAATGAATTCTAAATTTAAAATTTAAAATTTAAAAGCAGCAGACATGTCCTAGACTAAATTGTGAGAAATTTTATGGAATTATTAACGAAAAATCATATATCTTTACCACCATAAATTCAATTTAAAAGGAAAAAAACACAGTCCAATATTTTTTAAAAAAATTGGATAAATGATAAATAATTTTGTAGAATGATAAACCCTGGCAATTTACCTATTTAAGTGTAACTTAATAAAGTTAGCATGTACATGAAACTTCTGAACCAGTGCTATTACTTCTTAAAGCAGCTACTTTAGGTTGCGTATTGAGAAATTTTTATTATTTATTTCGAATCTGAGAACAAGCAAATGAAATATATTCAAAGTACACAGCACTGGTAAAAATACCGCTGTGCAAATGCTTATAACGGTGTCATTGACGAGGTAGAACAGCTGCCTAAGGTTCCTTGATTTATTTTTTCTGAGCTATTTCCATCCAGAAAGCAAAGAGAAAATATTTTTCCTAAGTACACAACACCGGTATAAATACTGGTACTGATCTGTACATTAGCAGTGCTCGACATTGGAAAAGTAACTGCTTATGCTTGCGTTGAATTATTTTTGGATATCTTTTTCCCAACCTGAGAGCAAGGTCAAATAAAATTTTTAAGTATACAGTACCAACATATTAACCGGTGCTAGTTTTTGCAAAATTGGTGCCAATTTTTGGAAAATCAGCTGCTTCTGGCTGCATCAAATTATTTTTTTAAATTGTTTCCCTGACCCAAGAGCAAAGGCAAATAAAAATTTCTAATTCAACACCACCTGTCTGAATTCCCGTGTTGTGTACAAAAAAATGGTGCCTTATATGAAACTGAGCACATTGTTTTTCAGCACCAAACCGGTGCTGGGTTTGATTTCAATTTAACCTATACAATTTTTGAACGAGTTCACAAAACAGGAAATGAGTAAGATTACACCACTTACAAGGTAAACAAAAATACATATATTAATATCAACAAAATGTGCCAAATAGATAGCACACACGGGAGGACACAAAAGTATAACGATTATTACATTCATGGTCATAAGATGCACCTATCTTTTCCTTTTCAAGACAACATCACTCCCCACAATTTCACCGCTCTCATCAACCCAGAATTCATCGCCATGTGACTTTCTACCTACTAGACCTCCACCCACATCCTTCAAGTTTGGAAAAACAGATGGGAACTCAGGACATTCTGCTCGAACGGGCTAATCAATCTCCTCTTCGAATTAGAACTTTTTCCCATATAGGAAGACATGCCACTTCTTATTGCTAGGATCTCGGACATAAAAAACTTCTCGTGCCTGTGCAGCTAAGATGAACTTGTAGTGTATAGACCGTCAAACTTACACTATGAGATATATCTCTTGGTGTAAAAACTTGAATCACATATTTTAATAAATATTACTGGTAGAATTATCAATTTTTTATTTTTTGTTAATGTAATTATACATAATTAAATGTATATATTAATTTTACATATTTAAATGTATATATTAATTTAACATATTAACCTTTTGGGGAATTTTGAGTATGTCTTCTCTTTCCATCATTTCTTCTCACTTCTGAAAGGATCGTTGAATGTTGAGTGGTAATTACAAGTACTCTATCCAGTGACACAGTTACTTTTGACACGAAGATTTAAGAAGGTCGAATTATTGGTTGAGAATTCATTGAAAGAGTAAAAAGTAATTTGTGTGGATGAAAATAAACTAAAATTTGCTTTAAAAAAAGACAATAATAAAAAATCATTTCAAAAAAGAAAGTGAGCCAATGTTAAAAATCGTAGGGAGTAATAAGGATAACTATCTAGCTAGTTATCTACTAGCATATTACTCCCTTTATGATTTTCAAAAAGCATATTTAACTATTATTATAATTTTCAAGAAGCATAATTAACTATTAATATGTTTTAATTACGCAGAATAATTGTCAATAAAAAATTAATATTTAAAAACTACTTATGCAATAAATTTAAAATATCAAATATGATAATATTATTTTTTATAACTATTCAAATATGTTTATGTATTTGAATATGTGGTGTTCATATCTATTCAAATATGTGGTCAAAGTTTAACCTAGAAGTTGATAGTGTTAAACAGCTCAGTCTTGGTCTGGAACTGGAGTAATACTTTACAGAACGTCTCGTTCGTTGTATTGAGAACAGAAGTAAGACACAAACAGTCGAAACTAACCCTATTACATCACGCTAGCCTATGGCAAGCACATGCTCAACACATATATACCGAGCACAGCATTTTATTACCAACACGCGACGCCATTAACAACCTTGACAAGCAAACACAGAAACTGGAAGCAAAGACAAGTTACAACGCACGAGACGCCAGCGCAGAGACGCAGCAGCAGGTTTACTGAGCCTGGGGTTGCCGAGACCGAGTGCTGTACATGGACTCGTCGATGGACACACCTTGCTGGGCGGCGCGATCACCGCCGGGCTGATCCATGGTGCTCAGCCCTCCTTTCTTGCCCATCTCCTTGTAACCCTCCGTCCCGATTTCGTCCCTCCGAGAGTGCCCCCCTTTGCTCCTCCCTGCTCAATCAAACACGCAGTAAGTATCCACATACACGTGAGGTAATGTATACAAGAATACTAGGATTCGTACCTGCGGCAAGGTTAGCTTGGGCCGCAAGAGTCCTGCCGCCGGTTCCACCGGGAACGACAGTCTCCCCTTGCTGCACCTTGTCATTCAGCTCGTTCCTCTCATCCTCGTCCAGCTGCTCAACCGCCTCCCTGGCCTTGCTTTTGTCATCCAGATTCAACGCCATTCTTTCTTTCGACCTTGAAACTGTTTGATTGGTGTTTCGATTGTGTAGAGGCGTCTTGTTTATATGGCTATTTCGATCTTGAATGCATGTATGAACCTTGGGATTTGAATGACGCGTGGTGCATGACGTGGTACTCGCTGCAGAGATTGAGGTTCCAGGTGAATGTCACGTATTGCTTTTTACTGCATGCTGTCGTTTCTCGTAACACCTGTTTAACCATAAGTAATCGCACCGCCTTTGAGTTGGTTACAGTACATTCTTGAAGCTTTCACCTTGTTATTATCCATTCTGATTTATTTTTTCTTATGTAGCTCCCTGATGCATATCCCTTCTTAACCGCGCTGCTCATTTCAACCTTACTGGTTGGTTGTGGCGGTGTATTTTCAGTTAATTGTGTAAAGTTATGTGCATTTATTATTTAATTGACATTGATGAACTAATTTGGAAAAAATCTTTAATATTGGAACACTAGTGATGAAGTCTTGATTAAAGACAGCGATCAAAGTCGATTCTTGAGGAATTGCCTTTGATTGAGGTTCGGACGAAATTCTGAACTCGAAACTACGTTCGAGGCCGATTAAAGGCGGTTCAAAAGTGATCAAAGGAAGTTCTTGAGCATCCACCTTTGATGTACATCAATTAAAGGCGGTTCTGTTGTAGAACAACCTTTGATTGAGGATCGGACGAATAACTGAACTCGGAACTAGTTTCGCATTCGATTAAAGGAGGTTCTTATTGTAGAACTGCCTTTAAATAGGATCCAAAAGTGTTTCTGATTCAGAAACCACCTTAGTTCAGGATCTTGACCCAACATATAAATATAAATAAGATTTTTAGCTTTGGCATCCATAGTTAATTTCCAATACACTCTTCTAGGTTTTTCCTCCCTCGAGCCCCACTCTTACGTTTCCTCTCCAACTCACGGTGCCCTCCACACCATCAGTCACAGTCGGAATCAACTATCAGCCACTATAGCCCTCCACCATCGCTTTCCACCATCGCCCTCACGACGCCCTCCACTATCGCCTCCGCTGCATTCGCACTACCGCTCACACCTCTGGCCTCCGACGTGTTGCCACCTAGAGAAGGTTTTCGCCGCTTCACCTGGAGAAGCTCTGCCGCTGGTGAAGGGCGCCACAGCTGAGAAGGCCACCATTGGTGAAGGGTTCTGGTGCTGAGAAGATCGCTGCTGGTGAAGGTCTCCGCCGCTGAGAAAGCTTCCGGTGAGAAGGGCTTTGCCATTGAGAAGGCCGCCACTGGTAAAGGGCTCCGCCGTTGAAAAGGCCGCCGCTGAGAAGGGCTCCGATGCTAAGAGGCACTGTTTTTGTACTGATTTTGTTCTATTATCCACATTCAGGTCCTGCTTGAATGAAATTTCGATATCCAAATTCATATTTAGATTTTTGTTTTATTATCCAGATTGTGTTTTAACGGAGGCTTTTGGGAACCTAATTTGGTTTCTGAAATTTTTTTTAGGACATCAGATTCAAGTGTCGAAATTGGAACTTGAATCGGATCCCAATTAAAGGCAATTTTTGAACCGCCTTTGATCATTATCGATAAAAGGCGGAGCCAGAGAAGTCACCCAAAAAGTGACTTCTCTGGTTCGGTGAAAACCTCCTTTAATAGGCTTGTTTCCACTCGTGAAACATACGAAAAGGTGAAGTCTAAATGAATGTAATTGATTATAAAATATTACGAGAATATTGATTTATGGAAGATTGAAGATTTCACAATATTCATTTAGTCATGTGATTGAAACATATTGGATTTATGGAAAATATCTATTTGTAAGGAATTGGATTTATGGAATATTATAAGATGGGTTGAGATAAGGAAAATCTCTTTATTCAAGGGATTGTAATATATATGCTTCAAAAGGCAGATAGGGAATCAGAATATTGTGGATACTAAGGTGGAAATTTCCGATATGCTCATGGACTATAAATAGAGGACATCACGGATGTATTACTCACGAACTTTATAGCAAATATCTTCATCCAGATTTTCTATCTTTCCGAGCGTAATGCAAGAGCCAGAATACATATGTTCCAGCATATCGTAACCTGTTGATCAAGTTTAGAATCATATACCTTAATTCCTTTGGAGGAGGAGATCTAGTGTCCACGAGTTTCGAGGTCAGGATCAGTAGCAAGGGGAGCTTGCAGAATTCATACATTATAATTAGGTAAGATTAGAATAGAATAGTTGTATGTTGTACTTTGTCAAGTATCTTTCTGATTAGTGGATTCATTATGAACTAGGCTAGACCCCGCATATGAAGGTAATTTTCACCGAACTGTGCAACCAAGTCTTGTATGTTCATGCTTTACTTTATTGCATACTTGATTAGATAGGTTATTTTGGAACACGGTATGAATAATTGAATTATTTAGGCAAAACCAAATTTCATTTGGTATCAGTGCCAAGTCACTTATTTTTACCTTGGTTATGTCAAGGAAAGTGTGATCCAATTTTACGAATGACGACCAA
>JAULKJ010090054.1:0-25544 GCA_032355405.1 Rubia balearica | reverse complement strand
CCCCCCCCCCCCACACACACACACACTTAAACCTTGCATTGTCCTCAATGCATATACACAATCTAGAACATATGTCAAGGGGAGAAAATAGGAGAACACTTAAAATGAAAAATGAACACTAAATTACACCCTTACTTGCACAATCATGGAATTTAATGAACAAACTACCATCACCACAATATACTACCCTAATATCTAATCAAGCAAGTTCACTCTAACCACTATCATGCACCACAATTCGAATAAAGAATTAAATCACATCTGAGAGTTACCTCTTACGTTTTGAGTCGTGTATCTCCAGGCTTTTGAGGATAAATGGGTTTGGGTGGTATTTTGGGGGTGGTGGGGAAGAAATGATGATTTGGATGTAAGAGCTTCACAGTTTTTGCACGTCTACATGCCCCGTGAATTTGGGGTTTGGTTCTTCTCCTTATCCACCATTTTGAGCATCACTAACCATGTACGTCTACACGGTCCGTGAGTTGGACTCCTCCTAACCCCGTTTACCCATATAAGTCCTACAAAACAAACATGCACCCCAAGTGTAATAGTGTTCCAAAACTAAAAATAGGAAAATCACACCAAAAAAATACTAAATATCTACAACACGGTGCAATGAGACATATTTTCCTCCCCATATTTACAACACACATATTCCTCAAATAAGAAACATGATATGAAAAAAATTGGAGGTAAATAAGATGATAGACAATTATAACTTCCCAATGCACTATTCTCACCTAAATAACCTCAAATATAACTCAACATGCAATTCGAAACGGCCACTACATATCCACACAAAACAAGAATCAATCAACATCCACACGAAGAAACAACTAGTGTGCGGCCTAGGTTGTGTATTTGGTGATGGTTTAGGTGGTGGATTATGGTGATGTATAATGGTTTGGGATAAGAATGAGAGATAAAAGTGATTTTTTTCCAAAGAAAAACAAACTAATTAAATTTTTTAAAGCTCAATTTTCCTCTTGAGAAGCTCTGTATATTTAAGGTCATCGGCACGACCCTAATGTTATCTATATGGTTTGGGTTTGTACCCCATCACCATATGCATGAAAAATGGAGAGGTGGGGGTAAGAATATTCCATGAGGAAGATGTAATAGAGGTGGAATCAGATCTGAAGGAAATAGGTGGTTTGGAAGCTTAACATATTCAGTGGGCTTCTCTTTGGTTTACTTTAAGGGTTCCGAAAATGTGAGAATTGTTCTATAAGTGGAGGTTGGGGCGTAGATAGGTAAAATGGTGAAATTAGTGTAACAACACCTTCCTTAACTCTTCACTCTCAAAAAAAAAACTCCCCATTCCCTTTGGACTCATCTACCAAAATTTCAAGTTCAAATGGGGATGGTTCATTTTTAGAATATTGGATTTCTAGTTGGCTCACCATTTCCATCAAATCACTCACTTGCCTTTCAACTCTCTTAGGGCTTGAGGAATGTTGAGTTCCCAACCCTCTAATGTCGATATGCAATTGTGACTGGAGTAACTCATTTCTCTTGGTCACATTATTTATATCTTGCAAAATTCTTCCATAATTCGATTTAGGAACTAATCCTAGGGATTGGTTTTAGGGCATTGTATAGGTTGGTAAATGCCAACTATCTAACCCAAAGTGTTGGTTTCCCGATGTACCTCTATACCATGAATTCAGATTACCACTTTACCCCGAATTGGGAGAATTATGATATGGGTACCATTCTCAATCCCTTTGGCCTTGGGAACCAACAACTCCTACCTCTCTCTCATATTACTCAACCAAGAGCAAGACTCTGTAGGGTGGTAGCAATGACATATCCTACCAAATGTCACTCATTCTTCTCCACATAATATTTTTCCAACTAAACAAACACAAAGGAAAAAAGACAAAAAATTAGAAACGTAGTGCAAGGTTTCTCGATTGAAACCAAGATCTCAAGTAATACCTATTATGGAAAACAACAAACACACAAAAAGGACACAAACAAAAACTCAAAAACACTAACTAAAACTACCAGTTAGTCATGCAAGCTAACAATCAAAATTTTAAACTAGCATCCTTGTTAGCGGTGCAAAATTTGATCCGCACTCTGCGGGGTCATTAATGAACACCAATATTTTAATGGGAGAGTAATTACTAACCCACAGAGTGCTAGATGTAAAGATAGAAATTATATTGTTGCTTCCGTACTCACAACCAATTACTAAATAGTAGCAAATGGAATGTCCGGGTTCATCCATAGAGACTATGAAATACTCACAATCGGGCGTCACTCTGATTGTGTGTCTGGAATAACTAGTGCTACAAACATTGTTTGGGGGGTGTTGTCTAAAAACTACTAAGCATGTAAATTTAGATAACAAACTACATTAAGCTAAGCCCGAGGAATATTTTCATAGCATGACCAGTAAATGACTTTGATCTTAGATTTTATCACATACAAGACATATAAACCCATCCTAATGTCTATGTCACATAGTGTGGTCGATAATTGACATTTCCCAATGTCTGTCACACGAAGGTACCTTAGTCCATTTTAATCCTATCAACACTACCTCCATAATTAAGGTAGGCGCTTCGATCACTCTTTTGGATATCACAATTCCTTTCCCACAAATCTCACTCCTAATGCTAAGGTTCCCCCACTTAAAGGAATGTCTTATATAGGTAGCAAACGTTAGGTATGAGAGTAAGGAAATACTTCATAGGCACTCCACTATGGACGCTTCTCCCTAGGCCTATAGATGCAAAAGAATTAACGTCCATGATGCCTCTAGGGTTGAAATGACAATGGTCGCTAAAATACAATCCTTGTTGCTACAAACTATCATGTCTTATCTATTGGGGTATGATACAGTCAAATTAGGATCCTCTAACCAGAATGCTGCTCACGATTCTATTTGCATACACTCACATAGTCAAGGACTCATAAACCCACAACTTCCTAACCATAACACTCTAAAGGGGCAAACAATCCCAGCAACATACATGTCACATAATTACTACGGTGCATGATCTGTATCCCCGTGAGGTCGTCAATTTAGGTATCCCACAGAGAGGGCTTGAAAGATCAAAGATAGAGATTTGTAATGTTGCTCCTGTTCCTACTACTAAACTACCTGTGGGGAAGACAGTGGCAAGACCGGGGTCAACCACAGAGATGTTAGGAATTTAACAATTAACTATACAAAGTCCCAATCAGGTCGTCAATCTGATCACGTGTCAGGAATATCTAATGTTACAAAAAAAATTGTGGTGAGGGGGTGTTTATCTAACAACTACTAGTATGCAAGAACACAAGAGAATAAAACTATATATCGATAACACTTGGGAAATATTTGCGTAACATGACCAGTAATATATTTTGATCCTAGATTTAATCACATTCAAGACATACAAATCTATCCAAAAGCTTACGCCATGTAGTGTGGTCAATGGTCAACACTTCCTCATACCGTCACATAGGGTGCTATTGTATTCTTCCATCAACACCACCTCCGTAATTAAGGGAGTGCAACAACAGCGCTACCTGCTGTGCATATCTGATTCTCCCCGTACGATTACGTCCCAGGTACTCCACTACGAATGCTTCTCCCTAGGCCTATAGAGGTAAAGAGATGGGCACCTTACCTTTGATACTAAGGTTATGAAATACTCCAACCCTAGTTTGATTCTACGCTATCTCTATTTGTAACCCTTCGGGCCAACTTGCAAGCTAAATTAGTTGTATGATCATCATAACGCTGACTCGGCAACCCACATGCATACACTCATACGGCCCGGGACTATCGCTACCCCTGTTACGTCTAGGTTTCACTCCCTGGGGGATATCAATAAATGAGCCAATATGAAAGTAGACTAAGGTGTATGCCAACATGATGTAACACTCATGTAATTAATAAGAATGTAAAGAACAAGCCAACATAATGTTTAAAAACATAAAAGGATAGATAGATCTAGAATCTCACTAAATCACTACTCCCTAAGCATTAAACTAGGAGGTCATCGAAAAACCTCTCAAATATATAATTTATAGCCCTAAAGTGATTCCTAAATACAATTAAGTAGATAGTGGAAAATCAGGGTCGTCCACGAAGAAGGGAGATTTTCTTAAGGGTTCATGCATATAAGGTGGATAAAAGCATAGCTACATACATAAAAGAAAGTAAAAAGAGGGAGAGGAGGGGGTTGGTTGTTTTTCTTAGTTATGAAGTTAAAAGACAAAGATGTTATCATAAACAATAGATTAAGCTAATCATTCAACAAACTACAAAGAGTGAATTATACATAATTACGAGACACTGGGCTCAATTGATTTCCACTTTTTAGCCTCTTATCTATCCTTGAATTCACAACCTATTTATTGCTTTGACTACTTGTCGTGAAGATAAATCTTTCGTAGTAGTTTACAAGAGTGAATTCAACATCTCTTGTAAACCTCACTAACGACCCCCTTTAGTCGAGAAACGCCTAAAGATATCCCATTAATGGCATTATGTACGAAGAATCAAAAAGCTTGGTAAAACTTATAAACATTTATCCAAATGTCTAAGCATTGAACCAATTTATGCATTTACTAAGATTAGTTAAGAAAGTTCAACATTCAATGACTTCTCCTACTTGCTACCTTAGAGCAAACATGACAAAGAATTCAACATCATCATATTCATCTAGAAATTATCAAATCATAAACCCAATTAGAAACTTTAACTCGTGCTCTTGGATTCCATGTCAAAATAGGGGAAATTGGCTACTTTTACCCATTCCTAACAAGTTATTATACATGAATTTCATGTTATCAAACTTCCAATCACATTAATGACATTAACAATCAACATCAAACCTCTAGAAATGCACAATAGAGAAAGAATTAAATAGGTGGAAATGATTCTCAAGATATGGGCAAGGAAGCCTCAATCAATTGCTCCCAAGACTAAGTTTAGCTAATACAAATCATACTAACATTTATGGACACATTCATACAAAATAAAGATGGAAAAGATGAAGAAGAATGAAGTACATGGGTTTTCAATAGAGTAAATTCGGCCAAGAAGAAGAGATAGGAAATGGTGGCTAAAAATGCCCTTTATATAGTACAAGAGAGAGGAAAAGAAAGACAAAAAGAAAAAGTGCAACAGGATCCCGCCTGGGCTGAAATGGGCTCACCGGGCTGAAATGGACTTTCCTGGGTGGTGAAGGCCTCAATCCAATGTTCTGATCTTGGCTCACTCATCCGTCCGGACTAAAGATGATCCGCACGGGCAAGTTGCAGTTTGTGGCTTCTTGTTTTGCATCCCATGGGTGAACCGTTGATCCATTTTGGAAGTTTTTATAGTCTATTTTATATCGCTCGAGAAGAAGAATCCAAAGGTACCACTATTGGGGGATGGTAGTTCTCATATTAATCCCAAAACTCGATTCAAACTTCCAGATCACAATTAATCTATTTCTTTGTCCTCATTCTTCGACCCTTCTATCTTCTACCACATTTTGAATTGTAGATTTCAATATTCTACCTCCTTAAGAATGTACTTCACTAAAATAATCCCAAGTACTTACGAGCAATCTAAGAATTAAGCATGTAAAAAGGAATCTAAATGCTCGTAAGGACCAAAAATCCATTAGACTCAGAATAGGTATAAAATGAAGGATTTAGATACGAAACTAATAATGGTTATCTAAACCCTTTATGATGTAAACTCACCTAAATCTAGAAATCTTCCAACAAAAAGATAACAAGAGAGATTTTAAATGCTTC
Source organism: Rubia balearica (assembly GCA_032355405.1). NCBI lineage: Eukaryota > Viridiplantae > Streptophyta > Magnoliopsida > Gentianales > Rubiaceae > Rubia > Rubia balearica. Next base: position 19,790 of record JAULKJ010090054.1, on the reverse strand, counting down.
AAAAAATACATACATTTGACGTCAAATTATGAACCCAGGTATTTCATTGGATTTAATTCCCTTGGAAAAAACAATGAGAAAGAAAGAAAATAGATAGAAGGGTTATTACCTTTCTCTCTCTACCTACTCTTAGGAGAATGAAAAACAACTTCCAAACTCAAAACCCTAGTAGAAATAGGCTTCTATTTATAGTAGTAGGGAACTGAAACTTGAAAAGACCTAAAAAGTGACCTAAACCCTAGTAGGCATCGGCACGGGCCGTGTCACAAAACATGGCCTGTGTTGGAGATGCTTGCCACGACCCATGTCATTCAACATGGGTCGTTGGCTGGTGGTCCTACTACGCCGGTATGAATGCACTACCGTGCCATTAATCTCGAGCCGCCGACTGGGACTGTTAATTAATCAGTTGAATGGCACGGGGCGTGTGAATCTTCAGGGGCTACCGCCGGTGTGCATGATTTTCCTTTTCTGAATGGTGCGTTTTGTGTCTATCCTTGTCGGTCATCGGCCGGGAGTCAATTTCTGAACAAACTGATAGCGAGGTGTGTAAATCTTCACATCTCGTGTGGTGGTCTTTGAAATATTGCCTTTGGAACGACACATGTTGTTTTAAGCGGCACGGCTTGTGCTCATGCTTAGTATTATGGATCATTTCTTCGGCACGAGCCGTGTTGCATCTGGCGGTCCGTGCCATGGGCACCTGGAACGGGCAATGTTTTCTGGCACGGACTGTGTTAGTTGGCACAACCTCGCCAACTTCAATTCTTGGACTCGACTCCCTTCTTCTTTTCGGCTAGATTCCATCTACTACCACGTTTTGACTCATGTCCTTCTTTCTACTACCACTCTTGTAGATGGATATCTACTACTACACTTGCAAATGGTCTTCTACAAAATTACGTTGAATGCTCACGATCAACTTACGAATAAGCTCACAAAAAATATCTAGGCTTTCGTGAGGACATAGTGTCCATTAGATCAAAGTAAATCTACAAAATTAGAAATTTAGATAAGAAAACCAACAACGATTGGCCACAAAGGTGGTAAAAATTCATTATTTAACAAGTTTCTTAACAACTTGGAATTTTATTTTTTAAGATGATATTGACTAGTTTATTTATGATAAAGGGATTCTGTACATTAAAATTGATAGTAATGATTTTCTCATAGGTATAAAGTTTTTTTTGCAGAAGAGCTTAGAAGATATTTGGATCTTACGCCTTGGCAAGTTTGTAGTCTTGCAGCTTTGAAAGTTGGTCCCAGAAACCTTCAGGCCAAGAAGAGATCATGGGTGAAGAAAGTTGGATGAGAAGGATAAAGTCAATGACACCCTATTCATTGGGTGATATGAATTAGTTCTTTTTAAGAATAGATTTAGGTTCCCAAATAAAAGAATGGAAATGTTTTCCATTCTTGATTGTGTAAGAAATGAGAAACCTTGTATTGTCATTTTTAGTTATGGTGAATTCAAATTGTGTGTTAAGATCACATTGTAATAGATTACAAAATTATATAAGCACCATTCCAAATCCGATTTGTTCAATTTATACATCCAAAGTATCATATGTACCACTCCTGCACATTCCATGCACATTTATGCATATGATTCGGGACATTGAGTTTTCATGTGTAAATTCAACTGTTTGTTAAAATAATTGCGGTTCAGTGCATTTGAAGCAAGCTTAGAAAATTGGCAATGTTGTAAATTATAATATACTTCCCGGTTCTCATTATTTTGGTCTTTAACTGGACTAAATAGAAACCAAATGAAAGTGAGAACAAAAATAAATAAGGAAAGGATTTTATTTAAATAACTAGATGGCAATGGATTATTTAACATACAAACAAATAATAAAAAAGTACATGTACATCTGACATTGTTGTTCTAATTTTCCTCCGAATCTCGGCGACCGACGAAGTTTATCCTCGTATGGCTAGCTGGCGACGGTACTGGTCGTCATTCTCTTTTGTGGCGTAGGTGCTGGTGGTAAGAAGTGAAATAGTTGGTGGTGGCGTGATCCAACACCCTGTCTTGCGTCCAAAGATAATGAGACGGTTGTGGTGGCTACATCAATGAGGAAACTAAAGAGGGTAGCGGCATGTGGGGTGCATGAAGGGGTGTCCGTGAAATAGCTAGCTATCTACTGAGAGGATGGAACTCATTTCCATGGATTAACTGAATGCTGACCCAGCCAAGAATATCCTACCATTTTCAACTTATGAACAAACAGATGAATGGGATGGTCAAATCTTGTTTCTACTATCAGCTTCCATTTTAATTGCACGCAGATGTTCTTACCTAAGATACAATACATGTTAAAGTATGTGAAGAATATTTTTTTATGAAAAAAACATAAACCACCTAATTGGGGTACATATATACATACATATATATAGACACACATATAATGACTTCTTAAGCGATTATAAGAAAACTTCAATGTTACAAAAATTTGAAGAGGATGTCTTCAATGCTCATAAAAGTTATCTAAGGTTGAAGGCAGTAGAAAAATTCTTCTTCTTAGGCTCACAAATTACATTTGAAAATTTTAATGAAATTTGTAGCTGGTGATATACTAATTAGATTAGTGTGTATTTCTTGAACGTCCCTAGCACATGCATGCATGTATGCGTAGCGCAATGCACGCTATTTTCTTGCTACGACTGTAGCTGCACATATGTTTGCTTTGATTCTTAAATTATATCCTTCTCACTAATAATATAAGTTATGAATAATAATCGTGTATTAAAAATTTAAGATATGTTCAAATGAATCTAATAATATTTCGCATGATTCTATCATTGTTGATACACAAATTTAATTTTAAGGAAAGCTTTACTGCGTGGAAGGATTTGTCAATGGATGAGAGGAGATCATTTTGCGAGTGTATCTAAGGGATCAAGGTACACTATAAGAAAAATGACCTATTACTTCTACCCTTTTACCTCGGTTTTTTCCTCAATATCAAATAACTGAGGTAAAAATTTCTTTTACATCGGTTTTTTTGAAGTAAAAGAAAATATTTACCTCGATTATAAAAAAAATTGAGATAAATAATTGATTTTGTACCTCGGTTGTTATTGGAAAAAAGTAAAAAGTTAAAAAACCGAAGCAAATAACGTTATCGAAACATTTGAGGCATCGCAAACATTGTTCTAATAGGTGGACCAATTTTGCATTAAACATCGTTTGAACCAACATGTGTTCCGAATGATTACTAAAATCGCAGGTATGTGAAAGATACGTTAAACTAAGCAGTTGACGGTGTTAGGGAAAAAATGAAAATAGAAGATGGTGGTTGTGTGCTTCTCCTCATTTCGGTGTCCCCTCCTCCGAATATCCCGTCATCACGATTAAATTAGGGGTATGTAAATGGACAATTAGGCATTACGGTAGTTAGAAATCATTGTGCTACAAACACCATAGATATTGGAATTAAATTTCGTAAACGTCCAATACACCATTTGTTCAATGGTTTGTAATCGTAGAATTATAAATTAATTTCATAAAATCATGCATAAATCAAATCGCACACATACACAGTCAATTATATAATGTTCAAATAAGATAGTTAAAAAATTCGAAAAACAATAGTCATGAAAATATCCATACAAGTTTTACAAAAATTCAAATTAGAGTTGTAACAACAGTGAAAAAACAATAAACTCAATCACCACAAACAATGATGACCTTGAAGACGATTGGCCTCACAACTTGCAGAACCTTGAAGAACAAAGTATCCCCAATGCGTAGGTTGTTTCCCCTAAGGAACTTGAAGATACCCTTTGGGAAAAAGCCCTAGATCCTATCTTACCCCTAGTAAGTCATACACCTCCCTGTCTCGTAGCACCTCAGCACTACGGGAGTCTTTTAAGTTCCAACAATAGTGAAAAAATATTAATGATAAATATGCACATATATGTGTGTGTGTGTGTATATGCATTTGTGAACAAATAAATTTAATTTAAGAAGCTTTACCAAAGTAGTGAAAATGTGGGCTATCAAGAGCCATGGTATGATGGTCGATGTCGAACACAATAGGCTCTGGGTTACGACATTGTGCGGTGAACTGTATGAAAACCAAAAAGTAATTAGTTGTTATGTATATATGGTGTGAAGATTAGCTAGTAAATATATATGTACGTTGGTGAAAGACTTGAAAAAAAGATAATTTAGATGATCGTTAGCTAGCCATTAGTACTGCATCAAAAGGGAAAATGTTAAGTATGAACTGTCCTAAGGAGTGCAGCGTGCGATGTCGGTAATATTGTCGCAGGTGCATGTCAGCCTACACAACTGGAATGACCGACATGTACATGCAACCTCACATACTGGTCGGTTAAACCAATGACAAGTCCGAAACAAAACTTAAGTCGCATAAGCATAACAATTGTGCAATTAGATGGCATGATATAATGTCGCTAACATTTTTTTCAAGCCGAAGGACACCTGATAATAGTGCGATGTAACAAACTTGAAGATAAGCTACTGGAAATAAGAATATGCGATGTCGCACTATAGTCGCATGAACCAATTTTGTGGAAAATAGATGAGTAAAGTCGCATATATTAGAGGAAGCAATGGGAAGAAACAAATACAACCTGAAAAAATTAAGCATAATCAACATCATATTAAACAAAAACCCTTTACCAACACACAAAAACATTGTACCTATGTTTAAAGTCAAAGAAAGTTCACTCTCAAAAATCCAAGACAAAACTAGATGGTAAAAAAATCCAAACGCATTCAAAATCTTAGACCAAAGATCTGACATTGTAAAGTAAGAATTCAAAAAGTTAGGTGTTTGGAATTAGGGAAGAACAAACCTTTTTCCTGAGTGGAGAAGATGAGGAGGAAGTAAGAGATTGTTGGACTTTGCTGGAAATTTGTGAGTGGATGGCTGAACTATTTTTCAAGGTTCCCTTATTTATAATCATTCCGGAATGACATCGTTTTGAACCATAGTTATGTCCGCCTTGATATGTGCAACGTCGGGACAAAGTTGGAACGTCGCAGCAAAGTCGGATGAGGTGACATGGTGTCGAGTACTTGGCGACATCACAGAGTTTGGTAGGCCTAACAATTTCGGCCCACTAAGCAGCCTATTAGAGGTTTGACATTATTTAAAAACAATATCGTTTTACACAAATTTGCTTGTTTAAGACTGACCCAAAAATTACTTTTTGTTTCACTGATCATTACTTCTTTTCAAACTTTGTGCTCATGATAGGTTAAATAATAAGGATTGAATGAGATTACAATAACATTGCTAAAATGAAGATTATAAATTAAAGATTAAATATAAAAATACCTAAATAATAATCTAGTTCCAAATAAGATACATCAATGTGAAAGAAGTTCAACATTAAAAACTATTGGGCTAGAACGATTGACTAGCTCGAAGAAGAGTGTGTTCCCTTTGCTGAGTCCCTAAAAAATCATAAAGTTCTCCCAACCCTTCGGCGTTAGGCTCTTCAATATCATGTTCCCCGAGTAATGCATGTGGTACTCCCGTCCATTGCACCTGAGCACAACCGACAACTTCAATGGCAGTAGGAGCTTCACAATCTAACTAGGGACATACTGAATTTTAAACAAAAAATCATGTTCACTAAATATGAAAGTAAAGTATAGAAAAATATTTTTAAGTATCCAAATACGTTATAGGGGTTACTTACCAGTATTTGAACATCCCCGAAATTTGTCTGAACCAGGGTGTGGATGAAATGAGGAATGATGTTGTCAAATGTAGCTCGAGGACGGTCATCGTCCGAATCGCTATCGATCTGTTAATCAAAGTAATATTTTGTAAATTAACTTTGAAGATTGGTAAAACAAGCTAGTTTGGAAACGCAATTTAAATATGAAGATAAATCGCTCACCATAATGGGGTCGCACACAAACTAGCACTACTAGATAATTAATTTAGTCTATTAATAAATTAATATATAGATGCCACATGTCTAATCGAAGTTGCACATGGGTTGGTAAAACCGAATGGTTAACCAAGATGTGTGAAACGTTAGACACTAGGTGAACTACAAAAGTTATGAATAAGTAAAGTTGCATAATTATCGGTCGACCCAAATAGATAACCGATAACTATGCGAGGTCCGATCCAATACAGGAATTATGAATTAGCGATGTCGCATAAGTTTTGGTAAAACCGAATAGTTTACTGACAAATTTACGACATCATAAGGGGATGAACTACAACAGTTATGAATATGAGGCCTCGCACCGTTGTCTCTCTAACGGACGTAGAAACAATGGGTATGCGAGGTTGCAATCATTAAACAGAGAGACTCTAACAACAAAAACAAACAAGCAAATAGAACGAACCTAAACTAAAAACAATTTACCCATAACCTAATCGACATTCTAACACCCCAAAACCTAATCGATGAACCCTATTCCATAGAAACATCTTACCGGAAGAAAATAACACATTCACAGTACACCACATACATAACAATTTCAATAGTAAATTAAAAAACAAAAGTAAAATAACCAATTGTAGAAACCATACCTTTGAGAGGATGTGTAGAATGACTGTTGGAATTCGAGGGAAAGTTGAGTGTTTAAAGTAATTCATAAGGTGGGCTCCATATATATAGGATTACGAACTTTGTGTATTCCGCCAACAATGCAACGTCGCAAGCTATGTTGATAGGATCGATACATCAGCAACGGTATTCCGACGTCGCTAAGTCAGACTATGGACCTAGCTAATTCATCCCACTGGTGTATCATATGGGTCTTTTTCAGACATAAGGCGTAACCTACGTCGCTTATGAATCATTTTTTGTGAGATTGTACCAACTTACTATTGACATCGGTCATGGATATATTAGGCCACAACAATCAGCCCACTAGCACAAGAAATTGGCCCATGTCTAACCAGAACGCTTGGTAAGTCATGTTAAAAATGGTAGACGGGTTAGTAATTGTTATTGTCATTATCAACGAATTTCATTAACGTCTGGTTCGATCATAATCTATTTGAACACAACCAGTGAACTATTCTATTTTTATAATTAGGTCCCTCCAAGATGGTGGGGGAGAAAAAAAAGGCAAAACTGGATATAGCCAATAATATGAATCTCATTGTCACAATCATTGTGAAGGTCACGACGGTATTCTTACCCCATTTTTATTAGTATTCCATTAATTCCTAGATTGTGAGCATTGTTAATTTGGAAGATAAATTACACCTCACCAAATGGAACAAAATAACGCATTATAGGTTTAGCATAGAATTTAGAAGATAAGAAAAATTCAACCATTAATTTCACTAATGTTTTGATACTGGGCCTAGAGTTAATAATATAGTATATAATTAATATCTAGTATGCAAGGGCTAATCGGAAGATTTTGTGGAAGTATCAATGGGATCATGCCAGTTTCCTTAGCACTGTCTGGGATCATTAATTAGTTTAAAATGGGATAGAAAAGGTATGTGAACGAACATTGGAATCTAATATGGGTGTGTTGGTTTACTTTTCAATTTTTTTTAAATACATCCCTCTAACAAAGTGGGAGAAGTTGTAATGAAAAAATGGAGACACCTTATCTAATTCACCAAGTCATGAGAGTGAGTTTATTTGTTCATGCTCTGGTTAATGAAACAGGACCACAATCTCCCCAGACAATGTATGAAGAAAATTTAAGAAACCTAAGCTATGACCCCCAACTTCCTCGATTGCTCGCTACACTTCTTCATTCTGTACCCGAATGAATAATATGCGTACTATCCAACGAAGGAGAGAACCGGGTTAATCGACCATCATTTTTCTTAACATTGTGTTCCAACCCTTACTATGAGCGTTATAAGAACAATAATTTCCACCAAATAGAATCAAATGAAATTTCATTTGTCATGTTCTTCATGTCCGTAATTTGCAAAAGAGTGCTACTACTTGGTCTACAGTACATCGTAGATGATTACTCTTAAGTGTATATACAAGGTTCATTTGGGAAGATCTGCTCAAAGTCTATCTGGGTATAAGACAACTAGGGGTGTTAAAAAAACTAGAAAACCGATAACCGGTCAAAACTGGACCGGTATTTAATTCAGTTTATAGGTTAATTGGTTAATATTAGTTATGGTTATCTGGTTATGTCGGTTATTTGGTTTCTTTATCAGTTTTATTAATTGGTAATCTGTCTAACGGATAGCCGGTAAGAGATTTTATAGCATAATAATTAATTAATTTGAACCCCAAAATTAATTCATTAAACTTTGGGTTTTGATCACAAACCCAATTAGAAAACTTTAAATTACTAACCCAAATTAACTATTATTCAAACTCTATACTTTAAATTCATATATCTTTAAATAATAATTATGCACAAAACAAATAATTATGCAAACAAAAGTCAATGTAGCTTATAACTGTGTCCAACACTAATAATTATCAATGAGATGCAATTTTAATATTAATTCAAAATATTCAACTCCTATGCAACACAATTATCGAATTTCTAAATTTTTTACCTTACATTTCAAGTCTTACGACTCTAACTACTAATCAATACTAATGTGGATTTATATTTTTAATTTTAAATGAATGATATGTATGATAACCGATAATAACCGACACATCAACTGAAACTGATACTAACCGAACTGGTAAAACTGAAAACATTATCGGTCGGTTATTCGGTTCCCAATAAAATTTTATAAACCGGTAGAAAGCGAAACCGATTAACCGCCTAACTGACAAACCGACCGGTTTAACACCTCTAAAGACAACTATTTTTAATACCGACGTCGTGTATAAGTTGTGGGTAACCAAGATTATTTTCGGGAATATTGTAATTGAGTTTGGGACTACCGGTGCATTTATTCATTTTCTTCACTCAAGTCTCCAATAGAAATTGGGAGAATTATAAATCCAAAATTGGAGATAATAATTTGTTATTCACTGGTACAGGAGTATTTTGTTCATGTTTAGCATAAACAGGTCGTCAGAATGGGCTGCAATCTTAACAGCGAGTTCTTTACAACAAATATAAAAAATTACACTTTTTCTTACATAAGCGAAGTCACATATGGTCCGCATATAAATATCCATTGACTGACACTTAAACGACATCGGTTGTAATGAAATTTCAGGTGGCAAACAAAACATTTAGCCAAAATTTACCCCCCAAACCCATCTCATTTATATCATATCCAGCAACAAGACCACACCTCATCAAATTTCTCATCTCCTACCCCAACTCCACTCCTTCCTCTCCATTCACAACATTTCAACTCTACTCAAGAATCCAATCTACACTCTTATCCCAAACATCAACAAGTATCCTAGGATGGAGCATCTCTCGATTCAAATTAATTGAGGTAGTTTTTCCTTTATTCAATGTTCATGTAGCACTTTTATGAACATACCTTCTACAATGATTGAATTTATTAATTAAGTATGTTGACTATGTTATATAGTGTATATTGATTGTGTTCCCAATACTATACAATGTTTTTAGGGTTGATATTAAGGTTGATTTTGGAAAATAATCATATTTTAGTATGAACACAGGTTGAATATGCAACGTCGGTCAGTGCATTGTCAAGAAAAAGATACGAACAAATGGTAACTGAAGCCGTATTTGGCAGGAACTAACTGGATCACGTATGATTATCCAACGTCGCTTGTTATCCGGATACTGCGACCTCGGTCCTTTCATCATGCGATGTCTCTTTCATGCATTCGATGTTAGATTTATGTCATACTCTCTCAGATTTTTAATTTGTACATCCAGTGTTACATGTGTATCTGCTGCAATAGGAAAATAAGAGTTATTGATTGTACAATCAGTATTTTAATATATTAATAATGTTATTTTTTGTAAATACAATGTAATTGCTATTGACGAAGAGATTTTGGGTCATCAAATATTATATAATAAAATACTTTTAGACACAGAATGTTCAACCGATCCATATGTGATTTCGCACAAATTCACAGCCCAAATGACTCTTGAACGAAGTCGTATGATACGAGGTCTTCTTAGCAACTTCATCTAAATAAAATAACGTCGTATTAATCACCACTCCACATCAGCACGTAATGTTTCTTTAAATGATTTGCAATGTCACTTTTCATATGAATGACGTCGACATAAACGAGGTTGCACTTTTTCTTAACCGACCACATGCCTTCATGCGGAAACCGAAGTTGGATTTTGCGATGTCGAAGGTATGATATACCTGGTCGACCAACTACCATTGACTAGCATCGGTCACAAAACATACTGACGTTGATTGAAAACTGAGGTAGAAACATACCTGTTACTCTGGCTATATTTACCTCGGTTCTTCCGGGACTGAAAACTGAGGTAAAGGGTCTTGTAGAATAGAGGAAAAAGGTCATGTTTCTTGTAGTGGTACCATCTGGATACTCTTCTAATTTTAGTCATTTTTAATGATGATTTGCGTGTGAATGCCTTGAAATCCCATGATTGTCACGTTATCATGCAACAATTTTGGCTCGTTGCTAACCGTGGTTTTGTGGAGAAGGATGTGCAATTTAGCGTTATGCAACTGTGTTGATGACCATTTTCATACACTATTTTATGCTGAGTTGATGACAGTTTACCTTTACATTTTACGAAATAGTAGGAGACTGCAATCTATGTCGAAGAGCACATGTCATATTTGCAAGCACTCTATCCGAACTAGCCGTCGAACAGTATACAGCTAGAGCATTTCTTCCACATTCGTGAATTGATTTTATAATCGTTAGAATGTGGATGACATGACTAGTAAACTTCGTGCCTTTGCAAGAAGACCAAATTGCACAATCCATAGATACCTAGGTTATGATATTAATGGAATCACTTTTGCAACAACTGAAAAGGACAGCAAGAGCAAGAGCACGACACAAAATAGTGGAGTTTACATTGAATCTGATCGATGTGGCAGTCTAGCAAGAAAGGCAAAAACCCTATCGTGGTAGTGATGGACTTTTATGGGGTGATTGAGGAAATTTTGGAGTTGGACTATGTTGAGTTCAAAGTTATGGTTTTCAAGTGTCGGTGGGTTGATAATGAAGTTGGGGTTTGTACGGAGAAACCCTTGGGTTTCACACTGGTGGATCTTAACCGTGTTGGTTCAAGAATGACAAGTTCATCTTTTCCGCCCAGGCATAATGGGTTTTTTTATGTCCGGGATCCTAGCAATGAGAAGTGACATGTCATCCTACATGGGAAGAAGTTCTACTTCGAAGAGGAGATTGATTGGCCCGTACGGGAAGAATATCCTGAGTTTCTCTCTGTATTTCCAAGCTTGGGGAATGTGGGTGGGGAGGTTTATTAGGTAGAAGGTCACATGGCGATGGATTGTGGGTTGATGAGAGTGGTGAAATTGTGTGTGTGTGTGTGTGGGGGGGTGAATGTTGTCTTGAAAAAGAAAAAATAGGTGCATCTTATGACCAGAAATGTAATTATTGTTTTACTTCTGTGTCCTCACGTGTGTTCTATCTATATGGCACATTGATATTAATATATGTATTTGGGTTTACCTTGTCTGTGGTGCATTGTTGCTCGTTCCCCTTTTTGTCACGTCATTATAAATCTAGGTGAAATTTAAAAGAAAAAATAGCACTGGTTTTTGATAAAAAAAAACCGGTGCTAAAAAATAAAGCATGTGCTCTGTTTCATGTAAGGCACCCGTTTTTGTTTACACAACATCGGAATTTAGACCAGTACCGTGTACTTAGAATAAATTGTTTGACTTAGCTCTTGGGTTGGGTAAAGGATTTCAAAAATAATTCTAGGCAGCCATAAGCAGCTGCTTTTCCATTTTTAGGCACCGGTGGTTGACATTTCAGCAACGATTTTATGTACCGGTGCTACGTACTTAGAATACATATTTTCACTTTTCTCTCGGGTTGTGAAACATCTCTGGAAAAATAATTCAAGGAAGTCATGGGCAGCTGTTTTGTTGCATCCTTGGCATCAATATTAATAATTTCAGCACCGGTATTTAAAATGGTGTTGTGTAATTAGAATATATTTTGTTAATTTGTTTTCGGGTTTGAAATGAATAAAAAAACTAAGCATTAAGCAGCGTGAAGCAGCTGCTATGTGGTTAATAGCACCGGTTTTGTCATTTCTAGCACTGGTTTTATTGCCGATCATGTCTACTTAGAATTTATTTCGTAAGTTGCTCATGGGTTGAGAGAAATGAACGAAAAATTAATTCAAAGTATCCTCAGGCAGTTGCTTATTCTATTTCTGGCATCGATTTATGAGCTTTATACCAGTGCTAATGATTTTAAGTTTCAAGTACACATACAGATTGATAGGGGCTTCATCTTCCGATTCTAATTCTTGGAGAGGAAATCTACCCTATTTTCCACATTGGTTCATGCTCCTAAGTTCTGTAAAGGAATAAGGTAAGCTCCCTTTCAAACATGGCTCTTTATTCTACAAGATTATTTATCATGAATCCTCTTGTTTTGGAAAAAAGTTAGTTCACTTTGATCTCCATTAACAACCTTATTCGATGTTGCAATCATGTACATAGCGTTAATATGTAATACCTACATATATCTATATCTTGGATTTTATTGACTCCCATTGAACGTTTATTGATGTTCATCAAAACTAGTATTCTATAGGTTTTTTTTATGCATGGAAGATGTTTGTTGAAATGCCTGAGTGGACATTGTAGGATATGGCACCAAAAACTCCACTAAAGAGGTCACACAATGCATCCCCTTCCTTTCCGGAGATGCAATCCAACATTCAACAATAAGAGAAGAGATTTATCTCAGAGCAGGCAAAGTTAATTGAACAAACGTATAGAACGGGGTAACACTTTCCAGAGAGAGGAAACAAAGCAGCTCCCCCTTTCAAGAATATATCTGGGCACTTGGGTGGGAGAAATTGTGTGACATACCACCAACGTTCAAACTCAGCATATTGAGTGAGTTCTATGCCTATTTATGGTGAGGTCCGAGGTGGGATGAGGCGTTCTGTCATTGTAAAATGATGAACTTGACTGTTGAATTTATAAACAATTTGTATGGGTTGTCATCTGCTCCTCCCCGGTAAGGATGAATTTCTTGCATTCCACTACATGACCGATGAGGGTTGGAATTTTGACAATCCCACAGGATAGGATATCGTGAGGATGGTAACTAGGGCAGGAATCGATGTCAATTCTCTTGTAAAGCCAGGTTGGAGAAAGATTCCAAAGACACACCTCACACCCGAGATGAATGGATGGTACCACTTCGTAGCATCCAGAATTGACCCCGTCACAGTGAACACCGAGGTTCACAATATAAGGGTGACACATATGTACGCTATTAAACCGAAACTATGATGGAATGTAGGTAGGAAAGTGGTGGACGCTTTGAGATAGAGTGCCGAGAAATCAAGTTGTTATGGGTTTTTACAGTCTCATCTCCGAACTGTGCACAAAAGTTGGTGTCCCCCACTATCCGCACGACATGTACGACTAACCAATGGATAAGATTACAACAGAGTCTTTCCAAAAAATTCCTCAGGACAATATAGGTCATTCATTGGATTTTAGAGTCGCGGCGTTAGAGGTGGGTATACAAAGTCTACTAGCAGAATCACAAAATTAAAGGTCCTGGTGCGATCATATGGGTAAGGTTTTTCAATACCAGTTCCCAGATGCCATAAAAGCAATTGGACCTTTCCCTACATATCCATGCCCGGACGTTGGGCAGACGACGTGGGGACCAGCTCAGAAGGTGCACATATGTTGGATGAAGAACCTTTTGCTAGATATTATTCATGAATTTCGATCCTCATTGTCCTAACACTATGGTTTTTTCACAAATTATTTTGTTTTGAGGTTTAGAACAATTCTTATCCACTACTTTAAGGATTATCATACTTTTGAATTAAATTTATGGTGGTAAAGAAATATGATTTTCCTTTAATATTTCCAAACCTTTTTCCACAATTTAGTCTAGGGAAATAAAAAATTCCATTATTTAGAATTCATTTATTTAGGATATAAAAACAAGAATCAAGTGTTCAAATCAATGCTTAAGGTGAAACTTAGTTTTGGGCAACATTGTAATTTATGAAAATGTTGCTCTTATTTTCTATGATCCATTTTGAGGATGTTCCATTACCCAATCAAGTCATAATCGTGTATTTATGATCATACAATACTCAATTGCACTATTGAATTGCCAATTTTGAGTTTTGCCAATTCCAAGATTCTCGGAGGGACCTAAGTGCAAAAAGAAAAAACTTCACTTGGAGGTCCAAATTCAATCTCGCCCGGATGCAATCCTACATTATGGAACCCTAATTGCAATTCCTAGAACGAATAAAAAAATGTTTCATATTTGGTGGAAATAAGTCACAAAGAAAACTTCTCGTTTGGACTTCCTAACTTCTATGTTATCTAGAGTAAGATACTTTAGAACATGTACTAGTGCTTTGCCAAATTCTATTAAAATATGACATTTATTTTAAAACATATATTAACCCAAGAATACAAAATTATGGGGTTATTTGGCCAGAAAAAGGTGTAATTTAGTTTTAGGCAACAATGTTATTTTAACAAAGTTCTGACATCTAACACAATTTTGAAACACATGCTCTATTGAATGTTGAATTGAATATTTTTGAGTCCAACTGCATATAAAAAACAATGGACCAAACTTTCCCCCTAGAGATGAACTTAAATTAAATATTGTAAAAGTAGAAATGAAAATCAGCATCGGTTACGTGTGTTGAATTACCGGTGCTATGTTTTTAGGGTTGGAAAATCCAAAATTTTTGGTCTACTCGGCAGAAAATTTTAAATTTTGTCAATTCCATTTTGGCACTGGTTTTTACACCTGTGCTAATACAAAATTTTATTTCTCGCCCAACTTTAATTAAAATCAGCCCTTGTTTTTCAACTGTAAGCACAGGTACAACAAACCGGTGTTGGGAATATAATCCCAGTCGGGATTAAGCAGCTACACACAGCTGTTTTAATGTTTTCTTGGCAGCAGTTTCCCTCAACCAGAACTGGTTTATCGACTGGTGCTCGAGCAAAGAAAAAATTCCTAAGTTTGCTCCCGGGTTGCAAAACAAAATCTAACGCAGCCTCATGCAACTCTTCTATGCACATTTAGCACTGGATTTTTGGGTGAAACACCACTGGTACACATACCGTTGCTCAGTACATAGAAATATTTTTCTAAGTTTGCTCTCAGGTTGCCAAAAAAAATTAACGCAGCCTTAAGCAGCTGCTTTATACATTACCAGCACTGGTTTTTTGGGTAAAACATCACTGATACATATAACGATGATCCGTACTTAGACAAATTTTCTTATTCCGCTCTTGGGAATTAAAAAAATAGCAAAGCAGCTTCATGTAGTTGCTTTTAAGAACACTGGCACCTGTACATATTCCTTTAGCACCGGTATTCTATGTTACGTACAGGTGCTGAAACTGCTTATATAAAATGCGACCTCTTCCTCGCATAATGGCCATTTTTTCTTCTTCTTCTTCTTCCCTACTCTTCCGAATGATTTTTCCATGCTCTCCACCATCAAAGCTCCACGTTTTCAAAAATTTAACCCCCATTCAACATCCTTCGGCCGACCTCCTCACTCCTAATTTTTATAAGAACCCCAACAAACCCTTGATTTGGTATCTTCTAGCCGGTTTTTTCCAAATGATGGCGGTGAACTCAACTTCAGCCGGATTTTGGCCTAAAACTTGAAAGGTACTTCGACAATTCTTCATTACAACTCTTTTACAAACCTTAGTCATGAAATGTGTAAGAATTTATAGGTGTTTGATGAAATATGTAAATGACATAATTTTGAATATTAAGTTGCTTATGGTTGTTGATAATGTGATGTTGGAGTGTTCGGATTTATTGTGTGATGTAAGAGTGTCATGTTTATTTTGTGATATTGAAGTGTGATATTGAAATTTTTTGAATGTGAGAAATTCATTGTGTTACGTTGGTGTATGATGTTGGAGTGTGAAATTCATCGTGTGATGTAGGATTTTGTTATTCATGGAGTGATATTGGAGTGTTAGAGTTGTGATATTGTGATGGTGGAGTTGTGATCAGTGGCGGAACAAAGACAGTATTTTAGGGGAGGCTGATTTACACTGGCTATTTTTTTTCGGCCGCTAAATTATAATGTTAATTTCTTTCGGCCACTTAATTACACTGGAATTTTTTTTCCTAAAAACTTAATTCGACATATTCAAAAAAAATCTGCTTAAATAATGAAGTGGGTATAAAATAATCCAAATTTTACAAATACGATAAAATCACACTTACAATTAGTCTACATAAAAACATCAATAGGATGAACAACACAACAAGTTCAATCATCAAACATCTCGACTCACAAAGGCCATATGTATGGAGTCTAAACTTTCGCCAACTTCTTTATATCCAAGAAGCACATTCCTTACGCCTCTTTTAATGGTATAAAATGTATAGCACTACTACTACATATCAAGCATAAAAAAGATGAACGACAATATACGACCAACAAATTATCATCAAATATCTCGACCCAAAAACTGCACCTACACATCGAATCAACCAGTGCATTTTCATATGCATAAATCCCGCAACACAAACATGTCATCCATCATGTCAATTTTAAACTTAGAAATGATATGAACTTCTATTTCTCTCCAATTTATAACTTTCAATGCATGATACAGGAAGCAATTACTCTTTGACATATCCATCATAGTCACAATCAACATTGCATCGAATTTGTACAAAGCCAGGTTCTAGTAGCACATGGGTTAAGCAAGCTACAATCATGAAAAAATAGATCAACCATTTTCGTTTAGGTCTTTCATCGCGTAGCTTTGTAACAGAAGACATGGGTTCTGTTAGGAATTTGGAAGTGGGGTACATTTAAATTATGCTCGACTATCTCAAGTGAAAAACAATTGAAAGTTCATGATGCTTATGGGAATCAATTAAAGATGAAATACCATAAAGTGTAAATGGCCTACCTACAACTATAGGTGAAACAACAGCCAAAACTCCAGGTTTGATCATTTCCCTCAAAGAGGCAGATGCAACAATAGACACGCACCGATTATAATCTGGCTTTTCTTTGTAATCCTGATTCAAACCAAATGAAGAGTAAAAGTAAGACCACATGTCCAACCAACTAAAAAACACAAGAAACAGTATCACTACTTACCATGATACCCGACCTCTCAATAAATTGTCTTCTTACTTCATTAACGACTTCTTGAGTCGTTCTCCCAACAGCAGAACAAGCCCAAGCATTGAATAGGAAAACAAGTATGGAATCTAATAAGCCACCAATAAACACCTCAAGGATGGCAATGTCAGTTCTCAAAAAAAAATTGAACCAAAATTCAAGTTTCAATCCAATTCAAAATATGCTATTCTAAATTTCTTATCACAATTCAAATTTCAAACATATGCTATTTCATTCAAACAAATTTATACAATTTACACAATTTATCAATTTGAAGAACTAGGACAAAAATATATACAGTAGCTTGGACCGGTGCGGCGGACCAGCGGACGGACGGTGGAGTGCAGTGGAGTCAGGAGTCGTCGGACGAACTTGCGGACCGGCGGAGGTGGAGCGTCTGGAGCTGGAGGATGGCTTGCCGCCAGTGGCTGAAAGTGAAGATAGATCCGAGTCCGACCAAGAGCTGAAGACAGAGGATAATTTTTCACACTTTAGAGTTGCTTTTGTGTTCTTGGCCCAATCGGCCTTTATTTTTTTGCCTGAAGCCTTGTTAAATGATGTCGTTTAACTAATCAAAATGACTTCGTTTTGATAAGTTAGAAAAAAAAAATACAAAAATCAGATCATCTTCAATCCACCGCTGGCCGGAGGCGGGGGTCGAGGAGGCTCTGCAAATTTTAGGGGAGGCGGAAACCTAAGAATCCGGTGGACCCTAACCCGGGCTGCCGAATCCTCGGGGAGGCGCTGACACCCCCTTGCTCCCCCTGGTTCCGCCCCTGGTTGTGATGGTGGAGTTGTGATATTGTGATGTTGGAGTTGTAATGTTGTGATGTTTTGAAGTTGTGATGCTTTGATGTTTTTGAATTTCCATATGCATGTGCCTCCCAAAACCACAAAGGTGGCCGGAAAGAGGAAGAGGGATTACCATCCGCCAAAACAAAAGAAGGTGGAGAACAAGGAAGTTACTTCCGAAGCCTTAGAAAATGAGGTTCCACCAGTGGTACACCTCAGAATTGAATTTGAGGAAGCGAGACGGAAGCTCCCAAAGAGCACGAGGGTGATAGAGAGAACAACCCCCTACACGATCCGGGTAATGATGAAATCTCCAATACAGGTGGGCGGAGTGGGAAGCAGTTTGAAAAGTTTGAGACTGGCACTTGGTGTAGGGAATAGAGGAAGGCTACTTGAAAGTAAGTCATGTTAGCCAAGGAAATAGAGCATATCCACATCGCCTTCGAGGACTTAGAAAGTCGATTGATTTGTGTAAAAAACTAGAGCGCATGGGCAGCGTATTGCAATTACGCATTTCGAAGGTGGGTTCAATTTGGTATATGGATACACTGGTCGTATGTCCCGAATGATGTAAAGGAAGAAACGGGGATAGACATAAAGGTACAAATTTATTTCATAATACTTAATTTATCAATAACTAATAAGTAATTACTGTTAAACTATATATCCATGCTCCTAACCTTCCTAATTTTTTCACTACCATCGCAGTCAAGTTTCAAATTTGAAACTGAATTGAGTGAACCGCAATGGAGCAAGTTGAAGAAGACTTGGACAAGCAAGGCAGGCGACTCGTAACTAGAAATCCAAGGTGGTGAACAAGTACATATGGTTACTGCCTAATGGCAAAGTTCCAAAATATCAGCTGTGGGAAAAGTACCGGTGGATGGACAAGGAAGAGTGGAAGAAGTTTGAGGAGCACAGAAGGACATGAAATATGATAGTAAGTAAACTTCTTACATGACATCATGAATAATATTTAAATATGGTGAAACTAATTCATTGTCTTATTAACTAGCCTTTTTTTGGAAAATTTTCAAAAACAAAATGATAGAATAATATCGAGCATTCGAAGGAAAAAAAAGTACCCACACCACGCCAAACCGAAAGGGAACCGGGATACAAGGGAGAGCTGATAGAGCAACCAAAAATGAAGGAGATGAAGAAGCTGAGGGACCAAGGATATATGGAAGAAAATATTAAGGCGGAGATAAGTTCAAAGAATTTCAAGCATGACAAATCCCTGGTCTACTTGAAGTTGAGCAAGAAAAAGGAAAAGGAATATGCAACCGAAGAAGTCAGGGTCATAGAAGACACTATCATAAGTATCCAAAATATTTAAATGTTTATATTTAAGTAGATTGACATTCATCACTACTAATATAATAATATGACCCGACGTTGAAGATGAACAAAGAAAAGGAGAAGGGAACCCTAAAGTTGGGTTTGGGCGAGGACATCTTGATCATAAACGCTGGAAGAGGAATCACTCGGGTTGGTATAGAGGTACCGAAACCCGACTACTAGCATCGGTTGCTATCCCAGGAATACCAAGAAGTAAGTGAACCAACAACACCTCATCCCAAAAGAAGGAGGCCGAGAAACCTTTCGCTCAGCAGCCGGGTTGTAAAGGCAATGCTCTCCTACCTCTAGCAGTTGGTCAAGGGCATAACTTCATCTGGGTGATTAAATATACCTAAAGACCTAGCAGATCCGATGAGCTTAATTCAGAATGCTATTTTCATAAGTGTTTCCACTGGTATCAGTGGCTTGAGCCCAGATCCCCCTAGCA